>VZTU01031073.1:0-45289 GCA_013400835.1 Zapornia atra | reverse complement strand
CGGGGCGGCAGCGCCGGACGTGTCTGTCACCGGCTCCGGGGGGCTGCCGCCCCGCTGCCTCCCCGGGGGATGCCGGGCACCGTCGCGACGCCGCAGGCTGCCCGGGCGGAGATCGCGGGCGGCGAGAGGTGCCGCGAAGGATGTCAGCGCGGCCGGGCAGAGGGGAATAACGCCAACTTCGCTGTCACTTGTGGCGGCGGGACGGGGCCGGGGGGGCGGCCGAGCGTCCCGCCGGCACCGTGCGGGACCACCGCCAGCTCAGCCCCTTATTGGCATCTCCTGTCAATACCGGGGGCGCGGCGGGAGATGCTAGCATGTTGCGTTCCACATTGATTATCTGCTCGCTTCTGCGTTCCTGAAGAGCACTGTGCGAGCCCGGGGCTCAATTTTATGGCACTTGGGCGCACACGAGAGGACAGGTCTTGCTGTTTCTTTGTGGCTGCTTCGGTGAGCTCCAGCCTAGGTCTGCCCAGGGTATTTCTTGCTCTGCGATGATGGTTATAGCGCTTGTTCTGCTCCCAAGCCTGTTGTTTCGGGTAGGGGGGGTTTCATAGGCTTCCAGTTGCTTGTAGTGCACTTTTTAAAGTCATTTTGAGATCCTGATTATTGGCTTTGCCTTTCTTGATAAGCATCTGCTGTTACAATACACTAGTCCATGAAGAGGATCTCTCAGTATAACTGTTAGTCTGTTGCCTTGGGCGAGTCACAACCTCTTTTGCCATTTCTCCATCAGTAAAATGGGGATAATAATACCTCAGAGAGTTGTTACAAGAAGTAGTTAATGTTTGTAGAGGGCTTAAAAGACCTAAGTGTTATTAATTAAGCCCCATGACACATTAAGGTAAGAGTTAGAGAACCAGGTTTACACATGGATGAACTGAGGCAGGAAGAGATTATGATTTAGCTAGAGTAACATATTGGATCTGTGACAATAGCAGAAAACAAGTTGTAACTCCTTCATGCTGTAGGCACAACAGTCCTATGTAACAGGTATGATTCCAAGATTATTTACCCCTCCCCCAATTTCAAGACTTTTAACTTTCAGGGGCTTTGCCTGTGTGACTTCCAGTTGACTGGAGAGCTCCAAGGACACTTGTGGTTTGCCTACTTAAAAGTGTTTCAGCAGTTTTCATAACAAGATATATGTTCTAGGATGCAAGCCAAATCCCGACTTAAATTCCATACAGCATTCTCCAGTTTCCCCCTGAAAACATTGTGTGGAACTTAGTTAAGACTTGATCCCGTTCCAGTCAGCAGAGTATGCACTAAAGCTGACATTCCTGTTTCATCTGAGAAAGTCCTTTCATTAAAGGGAGAATTCTCTTGTCAGTCTGCCCCAGAGGTTTAATGGCACAGCCAGATTGTTTTTCTGGAGATGTATACATTCCACATACGCTGGAACTGCACGTGCATTTTGCACAGTTTAAAGGTAGTGTTCCATCCTTAGTGTTGATAGCTGCCTTCCACTTGATTCCCCAGCACCCTGACATGACACAATTGCAGGCTGAGTAGCATGAAGCAGTTCAAGTTGCCTGAATTCAAAAGGAAACTTAGCCTTCATCTTACAAAGTTTTTCCATAGTGTATTGGCTTTTATTTCCTTTGATTGCCTGTAGTGCTGCTGAGGTTGACACTGACAGAAATGGTGTTTGCAGAAGACAGTCATGTTTTCTCTTCTGGCAGTTTTCTATGCAGGTATTTCATTCCCATGGAAGAAACTTTCATAGGTGTAAGTGGAATGATAACTTGGAGTTCCTGCAGATTTTTGGAAGAACCAACTCTGAGAGTCACACTGAACTCTTTTGGTGAGAGCTTGCAAGAAAAGCTCAAGCAGGGGGCTGGACAGCCAACCTCTATAGGTCTCTTCCAACCCCAACCTTTCTGTGAGCCTAGATGTATGAAGTAGGGCTGGAATTTGGCAGAAGTTCACAATTAACGTGCATTTTTAGACACATGCATACTCTTGAGAGAAGCTGAAACTTACTGCCCTTCAGAAGAAGTAACTGGAACTTCCAGAACATCATGATGATCATTTCAAGATCACAGCTGAAGCCAGGGTAATTGTATAACTCCAACATTGCCTTGTCCAGCTTATGGGTTTGCAGCTTTTCCCCATTGAAGCCCTGTACAAGTTCTTCTCCATCCATGTGCCTTCAGCCTGCTCTCCCTAGGAGAGCCAGTTTCTGTGTATCATGGTTTTTGGACTTTGATAATGTCAGACTAGGACTCTTAAAGGCTGTTTTCCCATGTGCATTACCCCTCCCACCATGGCAGCTGCATCCTTATTCCATATTTCTCAGGAGCATTCCTCAGAGGAGTCCCTGATTCATTACCTTGAGTAGATCAGATATGATGGTTCTTATTTTTATTAGCCTAGAAGGTAAAGGACTAATTCTGAATGAAATGCTTTCATTTGCTGGCAGCTTATGTGGCCACTAAAGCATTGGCACCAGCCTCTTGTAAATTTTAAGTGGAAGATTGTTTTTCATCTGTTGTATGTAAAAGTTCATTTGATGTTTATGCATCCCAGTTAAATCTCAAGAAAATGCAGATATGCACCAGAAGTGCACAGCTGATGAATCAAAAACGGATTACAGTTTTTAGGGGCAGACTACATTGTATCACGCTGCCCTGATCCTGTGAGGGACCAGTAAGCTCTTCACAAGCTCGTTTAAAGGGAGTAGCTGTCTCAGGCAGGGATGCTGACAGCGTCAGGCCTGAATGAGTACTTTAAGCACGGGTTAATTTGCTCAAGTGCAGCATTAGTTGCAGTGCAGTGTGTCTCTTCTGATTGCTTGGAGGGGGAGCTCAGGCTCGGAGACACTTGAAGGCCAGTGTAACATGTTGTTTACGTGTTGAGCTGCCTGGATGGCCGTTATTCAGTGTTTTAGAGAAATAAATGCTTTACAGTCACAGGTAAAGACGTTTTCAACAGCACTTGAAAAATTAAGTGTGAAATCAGCCACATCTAAAGCAATCCGTTTCCAAGGCTGGGTAGGAGCTTCCCAGTTGGCAGTCTTAACTTTTTCTAAATAGATTACTTCCCAATTAGATCAGTTTCAGTAATTACTTTGATTAAGGTCCTCTTAACTATGGGAAAGAAGTTCTTTCATCGTACCTCATGGTCAAAAAAACCACTTGGCAGGACAGTCTGGTAGAAGAACGTGAGCTGAGTGTCAGGCTGAAGTGTATTCTCACCTTTGCCAGCACTCCCTGATGTGTGAGCAAACAGACAGCCTCTGCTGCCTCAGTTTCCCTGTCTGATGGGTCAGTATTTAGGGCAGCGCTGAGATCTGTGGAGCAGCCACAGGAAGGGAACGTGCAGCCGCTGGTGGACAGGATTAACTCAGCAGCCACACTGATCTCTGCTGTATTGTGACATAAACATACAGCTCCCCGTGGGGAAAGTTTTATAAGAGTCCAGCCCCATCAGTCAGATTGCCATGCATCCAGCTAAAAATAACCCAAAAGCCAGCTTGTATGAAGCCACCTTTCTGCTGCATTAGTTGTGCTGGGGATCCTTTGGCCACCCTGGGACCTGGGTGCCAGAGTTCCTCATAAATGAGCTGATAGAAATGGAAGTTATCCCTAACAGTCCTTAACTCCTCTGCATGAATTTGGAGCTTCTTTTTGTTGGGGGAGGGATCTAGTTAGAAAGCATACAAAACACTTCTGGTTTTGAATTCATAATACTTAGTGGAGTGGTATAACTGTAATATTATCATGAAAATAAGTTTAAAAAGAACTGTTAACCTCACAGCACCCAGGAAATCAGCTATGCATACTTACTTGAAGTAGCTAAAAAAGTACATATCCTACTGTTGTTGCCAATGTGCCAAGTGTAAGCAGGAGAAAAAATACTCTAAAATATTTGGATTAGAATTTACCTATAAATAAATGACTTTATTTTATATACATAAACAGACATAGTGGCAACACAGCAGGAGTGTCATTATCAGCCGAGTAAGGCTAGGAGGGTGATACAGCAGGGCACGTTAGCATCCTCAGAGCCTCATGTGAAAGAAGAGGAACCTGTCCTTATTTAGGCTGTGTTTAGGAATAACTAATTTAAGTTAATAAACTAACAGGCACTCCGATCAAATCAGAGCATTTGTTCTAAGCAATTAGGCATTTAGCCGCACTGATTCAGTCTAGATTATAACTCAGTTTACTTTGGGCCATTCTAAAAGATGATTGCTTTGATTCACCCTGTATTTTAGGAGGTGCTAAATAGAGGAAGGTAGGTAATTCAATCTAAGGATTAGACTATACCATAAGGGCTTTCCTGGCACAGCAATACCAGTCCAGTTAGCAGCAGAACCCTACACAAAGGGTTTCCTTTTGCCAGTTGCTTTTGTACTTACCCAGAGGCTCCTTACCCTGGCTGTACCTGAGGAGGGAAAATCAGCATTCAGGTTGCTAACAGGTAGCACTGCACTGGTAAAGCTGCTTTAGACACAGTCTAACATAGTTTCCTTAGTCTAGATAGAGCTTATGAGGTACTTGGGCTCTTCTGCTTACACAGGGGTTGAAGGTGCTGGAACAGAGTTTGATACAGGCATGTTTATTTCTTACCCCTCATGGTGGGATTTTGCCTCATCCCTTGTAGTTTGTTCCCTCCAGGCTTGCTCCTCCATAGTTTACATCTCATGGCTGGTGGTGTTGAAGCCTTTGCTATTTCAGGAAGGAGTGGGCTGACTCGAGGTAACAGCTAGGTTCTGTAGTCTCCTTTGTCCTTGCTTCATTCTCCAGTACCCTTTTTGTAGGGGATAACACTCTCTGAATCACTTCTCTTTCCCAGGAACTTCTCTCATTTTACTCTCCTAGGGGAGCTCATTTAGGTGCAGCAAGCTTCCTTTTATATGAAACAAAGCCTTTGGGCTCTCCAGTGATGCCTGCTCACCTGATTCAAATCCATCACCTGGGAGAGAGAGAAATCCTGAAGGTGAGGGCTGGGTTCATTCTCCTTTGAAAATGTGGCTGCCTGTGACATGCTGTGTGTCCTGCAGCGCTGTGTCAGTGGGGAGGAGCTGCGTGTGTGCCTGAGATGTGAGGAAGAAGAAGGTCTGTAAGGAGTTAAATAAATAAAGAGGGTAGGAGAAGGTTGGTTATTAGTAGCAGACAGGGGTGACAGTGATGTTTGCTAAAGAAAAGCATGGTGTGAACTGAAGGTTTGGTTTTGGGGAGGAAGTAAAGGAAGAGGATACCTATGAGATCGTTAAAGGTACTTATGGGCTTCATATATGCTAGATTTATATATGGTGTAGTTGACTGAACTGCCTAGCTCAGTGTACAACACCTTAAACTCACGTCAAGATAAAGCAGTTATAGCTTTAACCAATTTAAATATCCCTGGGAAAGCTTGTTATTTTGCTTATTGAGGTAGAACAATGTTAAAGGTGAAAGATGAATATTGAAGGGAAAAAAGCCAAGAAAGGCAGTGTGATCTTGGTGCTTTTATGCTTTTAAAAACCTTTGGAAGAAACTTTTGGAGACTTGAATGTAGCAAAAGTGATGTTGTTAAGCAAGTGGAATTGCTGGATTTAGAGTGCTTAACTTTTGTGCTGCTTGGGGACCAGAAAGCTTACTGGTGCTCTTAAGAGAAAGGCTCTGAGAGCTCAGTTGGAAAAATGGGCTGTGTGGCTAGCTTCAGGTGAAGAGGTGTCATGCTTAATTGTTACAGTTAATTACCCTGCTGGACTCACTTGAAGATAATTCTCTTTTGATAGTAGATTGGTTTATTACATACCTGGAAAATGTTTGATAATGTTCAATCTCAAAGATTAATAGTTAATATAAAAATGTCCTGACTCAATTAACACAATAGGGTTCCGATCCATGAATTAGTTTAAGGTTAGAAGATACACACTTGTCATCAGTGGCCTGTGCTTTGGGAATGGAAGAGTTCTTTCAGGAAGGTTGCTCTTGCTCCCCTAGATGTGCTTCCCATTCCCTGTTCAGCTGCTGGAGGCTCCCAGCCCGCACTTGTGGGCATCCCAAACTCTGTTGGAATTCCTGGGGTAAAGGGCTTTGTTTGTTTGATGGGTCGGGTTTGTTTTTAAATCACCTCTGCTGATAAACCCGCTGCTGTTGTGTCAGCTTCCTCAGCGTGTTGTCAGCCTCCATCTGCATTGCCCAGTGGTGTGGTGCCACCCGAGCTGAGCTGGGAACCTGACGGTGTGGAGGACCTGATGTCCAGTGCTGCTCCCCTCTCCAGAGGCTGTAGCTTGCTCTGGTCCATGCCCTGCAGTGGTTGCAGTGTGTCTTCCAGTTCAGTTTCGGTCTCCTGACTCCAGCATGGGATGATGAGATCTGTTCCAAAAGCTCACCCCAGGCTCAAACTAGAAAACCCTGGGTGGGTTTCTGTGAAAGGGCATCTGCCTTATCAGAAGGCAGAGGATGCTCCAGCGTTGGTAAAGTTTTTGTTTGTGATAAGTGCCTTGTGAAAGGGGTGAGAAGTGTAGGGCACTTGATAGGAGAAGGGACAGATCTGATGTGAAAAGGCTGTAAAAGAGGGTTAAGAGCCTTCGGGCAGCCATCAGAGGTCAGGAGCAAATCAGATAAAACCTGTACAGAGGTTTCTGAATGCCTGAAAGATGCTTTCCCACCTGTTCCTGGGGTGCCATAGCTTCGCTCTGCTCTTTTCCCTGTGGCTACGTGGATGTGGTTCTGCTTCAGCACTGAGTCTGCTGACTGAAGCCGGTTTGCAATAGATGGCTGAGCTATTGGGGGGCACTTTGTTTATCTGGTGTGCTTAAAGAGAGTTTAAAACCTCAGTTTTGCTTATAACTTACATAATACTGAAAGGCTGAGGAGAGGATTATTTCCCCCCACACACTGTAACGTGCAGGGCTTGAACTATTGCTCTGTAGGAGGTTTGATCCCCTGTAGTGCTCAGGGACAAGAGATGTTAACCATTTACATGAAGAGGGTGCTTAGCGTTTTTCTCCAAACCCTGAGTTATTTTATTGTCGTGTTGTAAGCATCATTAGTGAGGATTCTTCTTAACCAGATACTCATGAGTGCAAGCTAAAATAATCCTGTTAGTTCTATGTTGTGTCCTGAACAGCAGAATTGTTTCCCACAAACTCGTGTTCCTTTGTGCCTTCCATCCCTCTGTCTCCTGTCCTACCTCCAGGCTCTCCATCCTCAGTGTTTCTAGTATCCCCACCTCCAGCTGGAGAAGCTCCTCTTTGCCCTCCTGGTGCTGCAGTGGTTTGCTGGCTGAGCTGGAAGCTGAACACACAGTTGTTCTTCCCTGCCCCAGGCTCTGCTGAGGAGCTCACCTTTCTTCCCAGGTAGGCTAGGACAGGAGACAAGGTGGAGTGTGGATGTGGGGTAAGGCCATCTTCCACTGCCTGGGGATGCTGGAAGTGTCTGTCTTACCTCCAAGGCTCTTGATTTTCAGAAAGCTTGTAGGAAATGAGTATGTTTGAAATTTCACTCCCTCTGAAATTGGGTTGATAGTGATCGGTGGGTGCCACGTATCCCGGGGAGGACTGACAGATACAGGCAGTTGAAGACAGTGGGACTGTATGAGCCTTGTTTTCTCCAGAAACCAGGCTGTAAAAAAAAAATAAATCAACTGTAGTAGAAAAAGCTTATCAATGTTTATGCTAAAGAGTGCAGCCCTTCAGCAGTACAGTGAGCAAACGAAACACCAGACCTGAAATACGGTTGCTTTAAAAATTTGTGACTGGATGGCCTTTGTTAAAATAACAAAGGAAAATTTTAAACCCAAATAGTTTCAGCGATCACATCAACAACAAAAAACCAGCCTCCCAGTTGATGCTGGAGCAGCTGAGGATGTGCTTCCACGGCAGCTTTCCAGAGTCTCTTGGCTGCTACAGTCCCACTGACCGGTATGTGAATGGGCCAGGACCTGTTCCTTGGCCTTGAGAGCAGATGGGGTGAGACAGGCTTCGTGCTCCCAGCTGAGCCCTCCTCTGCCCTGCCTGTAGGGACCAGACCTCTCCCAGGCCTTACTTTGGGCTGCTCCATCCAGGAGAGCTCTGTGCTGTTGCTACCACGCAGGCCTGTGCCAGAGAGCATGCTGACAGCTGAGCGGCTGTGTGAAGTGACGTAGCTACACATGGCTCATTGTGGTACCGTGCCTTAAACCCCTGCCCTGGGCTTACTGGTTTATTGCTCTATCTGTCCTTTCCCCTGCCAGGAGTTGTAGGTTTTTATTCCACCCCGTGTTCCTGGGATTCTGTGTTGAAACATTTCAATTTACTAAGCTGGCCTAAAAATATGGCTAAATGGAGGGTTAGCCAAGTGCCAGAGCTGCCTCAGGGAGGGTGCTGGAGTATGACAGCAATCAGGCTGGCTCAGGCTGTCACAGAGCCCCAGCCTCTGAGAGCAGCAAACTCTTATCATGTGGGTGAGAGTGAGCTGTGCTGAAGAGGGGGAACACAGAGAAGGCTGGAACTCCCTGTGCCAGCTGCTCAGCACAAACTAAGGGCCTGCAGCTACATGCTGGAAGGCAGCAGACAGCCCAGCAGAGGAACGAATAGCTCCTGGAATTGACCTTCCTGTCATGGAAAACATCACTGACTATAGCCTGCCTTTTCCTTTCCCTCTCCCCCTGCGCCCTTGTCTGTGGCCATGCACAATGAAAGAGTACCTACTGAGCTGGAGGGGAAGTAGAGGAAGGAGTGTGGATATTAGAAAGCCTTCCTCCCATCTTCACTAACATATTTGTAAGTACCAAGGATACTTGTCTGTAAGTTTGCTAAATTCTTTCTTCAGTACTTTTAGGGAAAAGTTTTGCCTGCTTCATCATGTCTATGGAAGGCACAAGGGTGACAACTAGCTGCCTTCAAAGTATCTGTGTGGTGTTTAAGTTAACTTCTAGTAAGTTTGGCATTTAAGTTAAATTAGGTCTCCTCAGTACCTGGAAATTTGTTCCAAATGACAGTGTAACTGCTTTGTAGTGTAGTAAATTAACCGTTGTCAAGAAGAGAGGCTGGTGCCCAGGGCAGGGAGGGCCAGGCCCAGGGGAACGGCCTCCAGCTGCAGGAGGGGGATGGAGATGGGCTGGGGGGCAGAAATCCTTCCTGGGGAGGGGGGAGGCCCTGGCACAGGGTGCCNGGGGGGTGTCCTTCTCCATGGCAGAGGGGCACTGGGGGGGTCTGGGATCCCTTCCCACCCACACCATGCTGGGGTTCTGGGATTCAGTGACTTGCTGTCTCTGGAAGGTGGCATGGCCCTTGCTGTGTGGGGTTCCTGATGGAAAGGTTTGCTTCTAGCACTGGGGAATGATTTGAAAGTCACCATCCAAGCATGTCAGCTGAGGGGTGATAGCAGCACTCTGTGCCTGCAGATTGCTCTGCTTTAAAACATGGAGCTACAGATACCAGGGGTGAATGTGGAGATGAGCCTCCCTTCCACGCAGGTTCACTGGTGTAGCAGCTGAACCTGTGTCCTGTGGCACATCCTTGCAGCCAGCCTCCCTTTGCTCTGACTCCGAGTCCCAGAGGCTGCCAGGCATACTGAGATGCTGGCTGGCTTTGCATGTTCCTTCTGAAGAGTGCAGACCTGTGCTGGTAGTTCTATAGCTCCTACCTCCTCCTCAAACAGAAACCTTCCCAAGGCACTAGACAAACACTGTCTGCTCACTCAACAGAGCAATTCCCTGCTTGTTTACAGAGCCCTATCTCCTACTTTACAGCCATAAAGTTATTATTTCATTACATCTCACCCACTGTAAAGTGGCAGAGATACATTAGACCAAACTGGAGGCAATTAACCTGTGAAATAAATAAGTGAAATTCAGGGTGGAGTCAGAGATGAGTGGAAACAGCATCATGTGTATGCAGGTCGGTTTGGGCTTACAGAACTTCTGCTGGTAACCTGTGCTTACTCTACTTTGTGTTGCTAAAACACTGAGCAGAAGCTTCCCACAACCTTCCACTGAATAGCAAAGGAGGCTTGGGTTCGCTTTTTCTTGTGGATTTTTTCCACAAAACAAAATAGGGGGAAAAACTTAATGAAAGGAAATAAAATGTGTGCAGTGGTCTGGTTGGGATGGGCTCAGACAGGTCCTCAAAATGTCCTTTGCTTTGGTTTTTGAGCTGAGATTCAAGTTCACAATGTCTGGATGTTGAGTTTAAGGCTATATGTAAAAACACAGTGCCACTCACAAATAGTAAAGCTGTTAAAAGTTTTCGTGCTTATTAAGAAGTTAATGACAGAGTTTTAAAGTTATAAGAACAAAGTTTTCTCTCCAAGAAATAGGTCAGAATAGGCTATGAAGAAGTCAGGTTTAAATCAGCATGTGTGTGTGATGGAAAATGTTCAGTTTAAGATGTGTATGGGCAGTGACTGGTGAAACTCCTGGCTGTGAGGGCATCTCCCTGCTTGTGACAGTTGAGCTGGTTGCTTTTTGATTATTTATTTTTAAATCAGGAAACCCAGGTGTGAGTAGAGCATAATAGCAGCCAGCCCCTTGCAAGGCAGAGAGCACAGCTGAAACTGTTGTTAAAGGTTTGAGGCTGCATAGTGCACCCAGGAAAAATGTTTTCAGGGCAATAAGAGTCATATTATCATTTAAAGAGTTTTTATCCGACAGTAAAAATAGTCTGCTATTTTTAAGGCCAAAGGAGCAGCCAAAACACTTATCTAGCCTTTTAAAAGATAGCAACCTAACAAAGTCCTGTGGAATATGTGATTGTGGTTCTGATCCCACAGGGAGATTAAAGTGAGGCAGAGTGAGATGAGGTTTGCTGGTGCAGTTAAGGGACATGCAGCTCACCTCTCTGTGTACCCCTTGCAGAAGTTGTTAGCTACTTGTAACAAGCTCAGGGGTTACTCCAAGGCTCCCTTAGGCCAACACAGACTTACTTGGGCTGATTCTTCTTGATGTCTTTTTTTGTTTTGTGGTTTGGTTTTTGGGTTGGTTTTTTTTTTTTTAATTCAAAAGATAATTGTTCATCTCATCCATATTACTTAAAACAATCATTCTTTAGGATTTTCCTGTGGACAGGCAACATCCTGGAAGGTCTGTTCAGGAAGTGTTCAGCAACCTGGCTATACCACGGACTGGAACAAGAGGGAGATGGCTTCCAAAAATAGGCTCCCTGTGTGCCTAGCAGCATGGATTAAATGTCCAGAGAGCCTAATATGTCTGAAGACAGCTGGGCCCTTCCCAGATCTCAACAGGAACGGTGCTGCTTCGAGGGGAATTTGTTACCCTCTTCTCTACAGCTTGAGCACTGCAAACTTTCCTTTCAGAATGCCTCAGCTCTTGGTGAGCTCTGTGCTGTCTGAAGATGACTAATGTCAAATTCTTGTCTTGGCAGCATCAGAGGTTGTGAATAGTATCTTTCTTGGGCTGTGGATTTTGGGGTTCTGATCCCAGGTTAACTCTTCCAGGACTAACCCAGCGCTGTGTTGTTCCTTCTTGGTTAGCAGTCGACCCAAACTGAGAAGACTGAATTAATTACAGGCATGTACCCTCAGTCACAAAGAGAAAAATAGCTTGGCCAGGAGGGAATAAACTTTCGGTTCCAAATGCATGTAGTGTAATCAAAACAAAGCCTCTCTAGCTGAGTGGTGGCAAAACAATGGTGCCTAGAAATATCATTGCTGGAGCAGAAAAAGAAAGTCACAGAAAGTCTATTTTCTGCTAAAGCAAATTATAAAAAGTTGCCTTTATTCTCTGGCAAAGTCTTTCCAAGAAAATGTTTCTTTTAGGGGGAGATGCTTAAGCTTTGAGAGAGTAGAACTGTGTATGTGAGCCCAGGGCAGATGTACTGAGGAATCCTGGTTAAATCAAGGGACTGAAACCTGGGGGTTTGGTTTGAGTGGGATTTTTATTTCAGATTGAACTGGCTCAGTAACCTGAAAGGCAGGGAGGAGGAGAAGAAAAGATGCTTTCAGTGAAAGAAGGGAAGTTTAAAGGTGCCATTTGCATTGCGTCTTTGAAAGTTGTAATTGCTAGCTATTGTTTTGATGGAACTTGGGGTTTCTTTATACATTTATCCAAATTTCATAACCATGAGCCAACATGCCAATAGTACACATTGTGAGTTTTGCTGGGCTTATAAATCATTGTCTTTTTATTTGGCTTTTACCTACCCTGTACTGGTAGTGCTTCCAGTCTGCTCTGAGTTGTGGTTTCCTGGTTAATAGTTGTCTCTCTAGGAGGCAGCTGCAGAAAAACACACTTGAAAATTTGGGAAGAGTGACAAGTAATGCAGTATGTTGCAAAATATGAAACACATCAGCTGGAATAACATGGAATTGCAGTAATTTCCTAGGGAAGGAGAGTAAGTTGGTTAAAGAAGGGCCAAGAGCCTTTGGGGGGGGTTGTGGGGGGGAAGTCTCAACATCTTTGAACTAACAAAAAGCATTTCCTTGAAGTTGGTGGAGTGCTTTGGGGCCTGTCTGGATGAAAGACTTTATCTTTAAGTCATTTTCCTTCACTTTGTTGTGGGTCCAGACAGGTATCTCTTTACATGAGGGCTATCATTTGTCCCATACTCCACTCTCCCCACCAGGCATAGGCTTATCAGCCTTCTGTCCACCTCCCGTGGTGACTTGGGCTCCTTTGGACACGAGCATAGGATCTTCTGTTCCTTGGAGCATCGCTGGCACCAAGGGAACAGCTGTCAGGCAGCTCTGTGAATGCATCTCATTGGGATGTTTCCTCACCCTTGAAATCTGGCTCACATCACAGTAGTGAAATGTGCTGATGAAACATGACTGGTAGTACTTGTTTAAAGGGAATTGAGGAAAATATTTGTTCTTGGTTCCTCTTTCCGTGGGCCTGCCTGCTGTGATCCAGCCTGGGTGGCCACAGACACTGGGAAGGAATGAGTATGTTTTCTCAGCAGTGAGGTCTGCATTACCTGAGCTGGTTGCCAGTGGGACACTGAACTCGCCACCAGTAGCTCACAGGTTTCACCCTGGGCATCAGTTGTCACAACTGTGTCTTGGTCATAAACAGTGTGCAGTGATACTTTTGCTTAGAATCTAAAAAGGTTGAAAAACAAAACTAAAAAAAAAGAGAGGTTTCTTGACTTTGTGTGAACAAATGTTGAAGAGATGCTGTGGAACGAGCACCAGAGGAATGTTGTGGCTCTTAAGAGCCAGGGATGTTCCACAGATTTTTTTCATTGCTGTTTGTTGTGCAGGGTGTTTTGTTCATGCTTGTTGGCCATCAACTCCGTGGTGGCAAAATCTCCTGTATGGGCACAGTTACTGTGGGAGAAGGGAGTGTTTTGGGCTTACTCCTGCCCTTTGGAAGGGAGGGGTGCTGTGGCAGCAGGGAAGAAATATTCTGTCAACAGAGGCTGTGTCCACAAAAGAGGAGCTTCATGTGTTGTGTGGCAGCAGAAGCTCTGTCAGGTAAGAAATGCTGAGGATCCCAACACAGCTGACACAAAGGCTGTCCTTTCCTCTTCTCTGACTATCTCACCTCTTGGGAGAAGCTCAGTCTCCCTCTCAGTGCTGTGGAGGCTGGCCAGCTCTGCTCCCAAGCCCTCTCTGGCTCTGTCCAACTGTACCCTTCTGCATGTTGGGAGAGCATCACTTCTGAGAGGTCCAATGAGGGTTTATGGCATCTGTCTGACCTGCCTGGGAAAGACCTGGGCATTGCTTTGGGCATTTTCCATCTGAACCATTTCTCCACCATCCCAAAGAAATTAAAAAGAACACCTAACGTGTTCCTGTCACCCACCGAGTTACCCCCTGAAGTGTTCTCTTCAGGTTCCAGAGCTCTTTTGGTGTTCAGATCTGTGATCTTTGGTTCTCAGTGGTGGCAGTTTGGTCTTACTGCTGAGTCCCAAATAAATGTAGAAATGGTTCAACACTACAATTTTAAATTTTCTTTTCACTTATCTCTTCCTATTGTTCATCACTATTCTTTTACCATCTTCAACTTTTTCCTGTATCAAAAAGCCCTCAACCCTATAATTATATGTGCCTTGCCTAATTTTTCTTTTAATAGTTTTGGGGAAAATAGATAAAACAGCAGCACTGGCTGTGGTGGGAAAATAAATCATCCCTAACACAAAATTTCATGGAGATAACAGTCTATTTAGAAATATGAGTCATTCCCAGGAATTTATTTCCTGCAGGTACACTGTACCTGTGTCATGGAGTAACAACAGCATTTACAGGGTAGTGAGCCTGACAGCTTGGGGTGGGCTCAGGAAAACAGGGAATTTATTGCAGCTGTAGCTTGTTCAGCTGCTGCTTTTTATAGCCCCTTCATTTCTTCTTTTCCTGTCTCACAACTTGTTTAATGAGAATTCCATGTAGTCCCTCTTTGCCCTGTATTCCTCTTTTGAAGAATGAGAGGTTTCCTCTTTTTTTTAAAAATTATTTTCCTTTTTTCCCCCCTACTTCCTGGGGTTATCACTGACATAGAAGGAATGCAAGAAAGAAGAGGGGTTTGAGAGCTTAAAACACAGCCTGTATGTAGTGTGGAAATGTGGCTGAGCCTTTAAGTGGTCGGTGTTAAGGTGTTTGGCCGACCTCCGGTTCGTGCTGTTGCAGCAACACTTCAGTATCAAGTGTTGGTGCTGCGAAGGAATCACACCGTTGCTCAGAGAGGATTGTGGGCTCCTGAAAAGAGAATTAAAGCCCAGAAAGTGCTCTGGACTGTTCCGTGCCATCCTGTGTGCAGCCCATTCCACCCGCTCGGCTTGAGGCCCCGCACAGGCCCCTGGCAGGGCCCTGCTGCGGCCTGTCCCTGCTCCGGGCCGGGATGGTGGCTGCAGCCCCTGGGCAGGCGCGGTGCTGAGCGGCAGGCTGGGCTGCAGTCCCAATCCCACGTGTTTGCGGAAGGAAACTCACGTACATGTTTAGACTTGATTATTTTGACTGCGTTAAGTGTTGCAGCCTGGTTTGGGCCTGTTCCGAAAAGGAGCACCAATGGGATTCCAGTGAAAACTGCCTGCTGCCTGATGGACTGACCGCTAGGAAAGCAAACTCCTGTCAGTGAGAGGATTGTAGGTAACTGTTGCTAAGTCCATTAGAGATATTTATAACCCCAGGCTTGATACCCAGGATGTGAAATGAGCCAAAGAACTCTCTGGCAATCGTGTACAGATGAGTCGAATGCTTCCTTGCTGGATAAATACCCGCTCACGACTGACAAACGTTCCGTGGGCTCATCCTTTGCCTGCCTCGTGTTTGTCTTGGTTCAAGAGGAATCGGGTAACTCACACCATAGCGAATGACAAGAAAGATTTGCTTTTGCTAGTGTCGGTCTTCCAGTGTTTTCCAGTTCTAATTCCTTTTTACACACATTTGGGTTTAGATTTGGCTTGTTGAATTCCTACCCAGGAAGGGGCAGTCATCTTGGAGCTCTTGCCAGGCTGTTTTAAAAGACTGCTGGGTTATAAAGTCAAACTGTAGGATGTCTTGCATTTTTTTCACAAATGTATAAGTATCCTGCTAATGACTGTGGTTTACATCTTTGAATATACTCAATCCCATTATATTTTAGTGTTCTCTTACTTAATTTGTAATTGCCCACAGTAAATGGTTATGTGTTGTCAATCAAAAACTGGAATTAGTGTGTTGTAATTTCTCTTCTTACCTTTTAAGTACTTTTGAACTGTGTAAATGAGAATTGGGAGTCTCACTTGTGATATTCGATGTGTATGTTTTTAGGGAGTCCTAATGCTTTCAGTCCTGTGTAATGCACCCTTCCCAGAGAGTGCATAGCACAGGCCATTGAAAATTAGTTCCTGTAATTGGGTTAACTTGAGACCATGGTTATGAGCAGCACAAAAGCTTTACTGTACAGAAAAGGCTGAAGAACAGCAGTGGTTGGGCTCTAGCTTTGGTGTTTAGGTTAGGGTGTCCTCTTGTGCTCTGCAGAGGGGTCTGGACAGGCTGGATCGATGGGCCGAGGCTAACTGTCTGAGGTTCAGTGTTGGTCACAGGCCAAGTGTTGGTCCTGTCCTTGGGTCACAACCCCAGGCAATGTCACAGGTTTGGGGCAGAGTGGCTGGAAAGCTGCCCAGTGGAAAAGGACCTGGGGGTGTTGGACCACATGAGCCGGCAGTGTGCCTGGGTGGCCAGGAAGGACCAGGGCAGTGACTGTCCACTTTACTGGGCATCGGGGAGGCCACACCTCAAGTGCTGTGTTGAGGTTTGTGCCCCTCGCTACAAGAAGGACACTGAGGTGCTGGAGTGGGTCCAGAGAAGGGCAGTGGAGTGGGGAAGGGGCTGGAGCACAAGTGTGATGGGGAGCTGCTGGGGAACCTGGGGGTGTTCAGCCTGGAGGAGGCTGAGGGTAGACGTGCTCGTTCTCTACAACTCCCTGGAAGGAGTGTGTAGCCATGTAGGGGTCAGTCTCTTCTCCCAAGTAACAAGCGATAGGACAAGAGGAAATGGCCTGAACCTGTGCCAGGGAAAGTTCAGATTAGAGATTACAAAAGATTTCTTCACCAGAAGGCTTTTCAAGCACTGAACCAGGCTGCCCAGGGCAGTGGTGGAGTCCCCATCCCTGAAGGTAATTAAAAGTTAGAGACATGGGTTAGTGGTGGCCTTGGCAGTACTGGGTTAACGGTTGGATTCAATGATCTTAAGGGCCCTTGCCACCTAAATGACTCTGTGATGGCTTTGACAGACTTCACAGAGATCAGGGAATTCTTGGGCTGGGCCTGACTGCTCCGTACCACTTGCTTGGTGCTTGGCTTCCTGCACACACTCCCAGCTGTTTGCTCCAAGACATCAGGGCCATGTTGGACCCTGTGCTCCATCCCATTTGAGTACCCTGGGAATGGAGCCTCTGGTGACTGCCAGCTCCTGTCTGTGAAGCTCTGTCGTGCTGGGCTCTGCAGAACGCCCCAGCTCAGCAGGCTCTCTGCTGTCTGGGTGCATGGCTCCTGGGCTGTGCTGTGTGCTCTCCTCCAGCACCCGCTCAGCTGTGTTACTCGGATGCCCCTTGATTCCTTCGTAAACTGATTGAACTGGTATAGAAGTGGTTTACTCCCCCCACTTTAGGTCAGCGGCCTGGCCTGGTCTCTGAGGAGGAGGCAAGCTCAGAAATGAGGGTGGGGAAGTAATGAGGGAGCAGGATGTAGCCCCACTAGATTACCTCATGTCTGCCTACCGTATCTTAAAGTACCTTTTAGAAGCTTGCTCTGATGGTTACATATTCTCACACCTTTTTCCTCATATTGTTCTGATTTTATTCCTCTTTTACCACTTTCTCAGCATAAACGTGTTCCCTGTGCCCAGGGGACTGTCATGGGTGTAGCCTCCCTCCTTGCTCTGTGCCTGTGCCTGGCTGCTGGGGCTTCCCAGCAGGAAGGGTTGTTTGCAAACACCAATCCATTCAACCTGTGCAACAGCCAAGAAGAATGGTCAGTCGCTCTGGGTGGGCCCTCAGAGGTGAGGGGGAGCCCAGCATGCTGGGGCTGTTGGTACCCATTCGAGGCCAGCTGAAGCTGGGATGCTTGATGTGTTTCTGGCTCTGCTGTCTGCACTCCTCTGCCCTAGAGACTGCTGTCTGGAATTCCACATGTGTCTCCTTGCAGTATATGGATCGAAGAATTCCAGAGAGTTACAATTCAACCAAATGAATTCCTAAGCAGGTTGATAATACTGCTCAAGAAATTCCCTTTTCAACTCACGGAAGGACTAGAGCTCCATGGAGAGCTTTAAGAAGTGTTGTTTTTCTCTAGTTTCATTCCAACAAATTGTTAGCTGTTTAACTTGAAACACTGATATATTTAAAGTATTTGGTTTAAAAGTTTAATGGCCATTTTCTGTCTCAGGCTGCATTTCCTGCTAGGGTTGTGAATTAGTTCGCAGTGTTCGTGCATGTAGAGGTGAAGCTGGAAATGTAATTGTTCTTTTTCAACTGCCCAGGATAATATGAGTTTGGAAAGTCACACTAATGTAAAGTATGGGATTTAATCTGCAGGATATTGATAAAAATAATGCTTTCCTCAGGATTTCTGAAGTGAAAATGCGTTACAAGTTTTAAGGTACCTTTGGACCATCCTGTCCATTGATGCTTGATAATTTCTTCAGTTTTATAATTAGGTCCTCCTGATTTGTATAGAAGTACAATAGGAGCATATGTCTATTGTTGTGGGTCCTTCCCACCACAAATCACACCTCCCCAATTAATCTGGCAGCAGTTTGTAAGAAAGGAAAGTTGAGATGTGGGTTCTGAAAACAGGCATATTTATTTTGCATCTTTGCATATGAGTGTTACTGTGATCTTTTTATTTTCCTAGTGGGAAGGAGTAGGAACAGAAAATTGGATTAAAGTCTTTGGGGATTTTTTTCATTATTTCTCAGCGTTACTTTTTTCCACATGTAGTAGAGTCTGTTAAAGAAAATGTGAGTTTTGTTGCAAATGTTAATAAGGAAAGGACACTCTCATGGACTTGGAGTTCGATGCTCCTGCTACTAGAGGGCACAAGATTGTAAGGAACTGGGTTTTATAAATTTAGGCTTCAGTCTCTGCTGTCTTTCCTTAAACCTCACGTACTTTCTGTAGTTCCTTCAGTCATGTAAGAACCTTGGCTTGTCCTTTCCCTGTCTGTAACTAGTTGTTGTATTAGCTGCTGATGGAGGGTGCTGGACGTGTGCGTGTGAACCCTGCAGTACTGTACTTGCTGGCAGTTAAATGCTGTGTCCCTAGAAGATGCCACTCTTGACAACCCCAATTGAGTACTCCTTTTTTTCCAAAGTCTTCTAAAAACAGTGTCAGTAGTTATGTTGTTCTTCATGAGCTGGAACACCTTTCCTTTGAGACTGGGATTGCTCTGGCTGTAAACAAATGCCACGGTGTATGGTTTGGGCTGTGTGTGAAAACTACTGTCCCAGTGTTTGTCGTGTGAATCACACCAGTTCAACCGTTGCCTTTTCCTGTATAAGGCAGCTGTTGTTACCTTACCTACATTTTATATGTTATAGATGATCTGTTCTGTCTGTTCAGCAATAAGACACGTGCCAGAGCACCTTCAGAGAAGCAGATACTGGTTCCTATTGTGATGAGTGTATGCTTCTCTTTAAAAAAATATGAAAATTAGGCTTTTTGTCATGACTTTGGCTAGGAAATAGAAATTACCTCCCTGCTGGTGTTTCTGTGCGTTACAACTCAGGTGGATTTCTTGCAACTTTACTGCTCCTCATCCAGCAGCTGGATAATTTTAAGCACAGGAGTAGTCCCATTCAGATTTACCCCAGGATGAGCTTCAGTTGACTGGAGACGACCTATCCCTTGGTCCAGAAAAGCAGTTAGATTTATGCACAAATCTGACTATACCGGCAATCCAATTGAAGGCTGGAGATAGATGGGACATTCTCTGGAATGGCCTTTTACTCTGCTCTAATAAATACTGCCCTTGCTCCAGTCTTCCTGTGGTCTAATCTTATTCCCCAATACAGTTGTATTGAAGATCAATCTTAGGTTCCTCTGTTGAGCTGATATATCCTCACCCATGTTGAATACACAGTCTCATTTATGATTTCTTCTTCTGTGAACACTTGACACGAATTTAGATTTATGCCTCATCTCAAATTTAATGTAGAGACTTAAAACGAAGTACTGTGAGGAGCACAGAGCTGGAAAGGACTGCCTAGGCCATTGAGCCTAGTCCTTTGATGCTGGAGACACCAGGCACCATACAATCTTTTGCATCTTAAAAGCAGGTAGATTTTTTTTGTTCCTACTACTCAGATTGGAGGGTTATGCAGAAACCTCTTTCACCCAATGGCTGGATGTATCCATGGCCAGATAACTTTCATTTGATTTGCTGCCAGCGTTATGGTTTAACTTAAATAGCTCTTCTCCTTGATTTCACTCAAGCCATGGAATTACCAGACTTGGTTAGAAGGAACCTCACACACCACCACCACCCCCTGCCCGCCCCATGCCCCCCTGCCATGGGCAGGGAAACACATCCCACCACCCCCAACCCCAGCCCAGGGTGCCCAAAGCCCCATCCCACCTGGCCTTGAACCCTGCCAGGGATCCAGGGGCAGTCCCAGCTTCTCTGGGCACCCTGTGCCCTCCCTGGGCAGGATTTCTGCCTTGGATTTCATCTCAGACTCCTTCAGCTTTAACTCTGTCTGTGGATGTAAGAGCTCAGCACATCCAAACGCTGTCAGTGTTAGGTAACTGTCTGAACTGCAGGATCTTCAGCTCAATGACCGAGTTGTGTCCGTTCCCTTCCAGCCTTACATGCGGTACCCATGAAGATGAGGCTGAGGACGCGGAAAGCTTCTCAGCAATCCAATCAGCTTCACACCCAGCGGGCTCTGAGGGCCAAGAGGAAACACTCGGAGGTGGAAGAGACCCTACCTGGTGGTGGAGGAAAACCACAGAAAAATGAAACCGGCTTGTTGTCTTCAATCAAGAAGTTCATTAAAGGGAGCACACCCAAGGTACGCTGCCGGCGGGGTCCTGCTCTGGCTTGGTTTGATTTTAAGACATTTCTGTGAAGAATAAATAAATGTATAGAGTTGTGGAAGCAAAATGTTCCTGGAAAGGACTGGGAGGTGAGAAGTAGCCATGATAGTTTTGTCAGACTTTGTCAGACTTTCACAGAACCATAGGGGTTGGAAGGGACCTCGAGAGACCATCAGATCCCACCCCTGTAGTCTTGTTCAGGACAGTCTGGTAAATCACAGGATTTGTGACCTAGGCATTTCTTTGTGAAAACATTGGCTCATAAATTCAGTAGATTTTTAATTTCTGGTTTAAGGATTTGTTCCCAGCATTTGGGAGTTAACAATGCTGGCAACTAAGAAAAGCAATTTGCTTTTATATTTTTAGTGTTTATGTTCAAAATTGTTTAGGAGTATCAATCAGTAAAGGTCAAAACTCACCAATTCAACTGTGATGAAACTGAGATGACTGCTCAGTGTCTTATTGCAGTGAACGCTGCCCCCACGTAGAGGGTCAACTGCAGACTTTGTCAGGGCACAGCCACTAAATCTCTGTCCTGAGCAGGGCAGAAACCTGAACTTAACCACCCTTCTCATGGTAAAACCTCTTGCATGCACGTTTGGAGGGTGAGTTCTATACACATTGGCTTTGAGAGGCTGAATGTATCCTTGCAGTGGCTTCAAACACATGGGAGTGCTTTCTGTAAAGGGAGGCCAGTTAAAAAAATAAACCTCCTCCAGTCCCAGCAGTCCAGGTACTGACATTATGTGCCTGGAAATGTTAAAGGAGAGTAGCCAAGAAGTCATAACTAAGTTAAAGGGTATCACAGATTACCTGATCATAAATAAAAAAGGATATAAATACAAGTAATATTTCTATTAAAATATAAATGTCTATAAAATACTTATAAAAATATAAGTAAGTATTTTCTGGCTTTTAAAGAATGAAACTAGAATTTTGTAACAAGCTGAAGCTGAAATAATTTTAAGTAACAGTATATTCTTAAGGTGTCCAAAATATAGTGAAATTCATCATTTCATGGCATGTGTTAATTACTTTTCATGGAAGCACTGAAGTATCGACTAAGAAGTAGTTCAGTAAAAATAAACAGCTAAATCTGCTTAGATTTTTCATAAAATTGTGACAGTTGGTCTGTTTTACATTCAGCTTCTATATTGTAGCTCAGTAGTACAAGGCTTTGGCTGCAAAACCACTGCAACAAACACTGAAATCTAAGCAAAACATTTTACATTGGAATTTTAAGATAAGGGAAGTATGTCTGGTTTTCCTTTCCTCTGTCTCTTTAAGGAGTTGTTAACTTTCTCCCCCTCTTCCCTTCCTCTCCCAAATCTTCAGGTTACATTTAATTCTTTTTTTTTTTTCTTTTCCCTGACAGGTTTTTTAATATAAAATGTCCACATTTTTCTCCTGTTCCCTTTCACGTCCTCTCCTGTGCCTGTAGCAGGGCTTGGAGTGGTTCCAGTGGCATTAGCATGGCATGATATTGATACTGCTGGGCTATCTTCCAAAGCGCTAATGACTTAACAAAGTAGTCTTGTGGCTGCCATGGCAACGATGTAACTCTGTGAGATGGTGTGTGTGTGTATACCGCTCGCACAGCGCCTCGTTCATGGGTATGCTGAAATCTCAGTCACCACTGGGGTTGTGTATGGGCTTAGAGCAGTAAATGCCTTCATGACAAGTGCATCCCGGCGGTTTCAGTCGCAGCCACAGGTGGTTTGTCTGGTGGTGTAAAGAAGGCTTCTTAGAAATGCTCCTTGAGCCCTTCTAGCTCTTCAGAGGAACCAGACCTGGCTCTGTGAGCAGGGGTGATGGTAGGTGTGATCTTGAGGTCCTGTGCTAGCTCACAGCCCGGTGCTGGTCAGTAGCAGTGTGGGGTTTCCAGTCCTGTTTGTCACAAATTCCATATTCCAGTAAAACCCATACCCCCCTCTGCAGCCAGGACGGACCGACGGACTGTTGAGTCACTGACGCTGGCTGACCATGGAACGTGCTGCTGCAGGGTCCAACAGGCGTGTCTGGCTTTGGGGTACTAGAGCTGTCAGAAGTTACACCCACTTTGGATGTGTTGTCCTTACTTTGAGGCTCGGTTTGGGCCTGAACACAGGACGTGGCTTCTGGAAATGGCAGAAGAGCAGACGGAACGTCGTGTTGCTGTGAGGTTGCTGTGTTCCCCCATGGCACTGGTGCTGGTGATGCTGGGTTATAGCGAACTGAAAGGTTTCACAGAGTTCAAATAGACTGTTACAGATCACACGTGGTAGGTGTACTTAATTCTGTATCCACACAGTGAAATTCTCAGGGCATAAACCAAGCAGTACAATACTGCAATTCCATTATATCTACGTTCACATTTAAATTCTGTTAACTAGTACAGCATGGGCACAGCAACAGGAGCCTTCCCAGCACATCAAGGTAGCTCCTCTTCTGGGATGTCCAGATTTGGTGAATTCTTTGTGCCTCTCCTGATACCATCAGCCAGATTTCCTCTTTCCAGTGTCGTTTTTGGTTTGCACTTGTTTTCCATAGAGCAGAGTGGAGAGCACAGTTCATTTTCTGAAGGCCAGTGGGTAGCTTTTAGAAGTTAATTAATTTCTCTCATTTTTCCCCGGTGTCGAACATTTGAGCAAATGACCTAGAAGATGAGAAGCCTTACTGTTCTCTTATCAGTTCAGTGAGCCATCCGTTTTCTCTCATCATTTGGATTTATGGTATATACATATTATTATTTCTAAGTGGTAGTAATGAGATTGTTCTCACCAAGGTTGTTGGTCAAGGATATTGCTGGTAAGTTTTTGGCATCAGTGGTGTTCCTTGACTTCTGGTCTGGATGTCAGTATGTTTCCATGTTTGTTAGTATTTCTTTTAGCTACTGCACTGTTAGCATGGGCTTTAGATTATTTTCTCTAACAGATCTATTTACTTTTCCTTGGAGCACGCAAACCGTTTTTCTCTTTTTAAAGATGTGAAACTGCTGCTCCAGAAAGGTAATACTGGAATTCTGAAATGGAAATTAAAATTAACTTTGATATGGTCTGTGGCCTCCTTATTTATCTTGATATGTAATTCCATTTATTTTGCATTGTCTCACACCTTGCATTTCTCTGTACTTTATATGATCATGCTTTAGATTGCCATTTTATTAAATTGCAGTAGGTGCTTTGGGGAAAAAGGGGAAGAAATCTGTCGTGAACACGTGTGCCTGAACACATGCTTGTGTACAGAAAATACTCTGTTTGATTCTGTGTCCTTGGTATAAGTGCCACAGGGGAGGACAGCCACTTACTTCAAGGTGACAAGAGTCATTGGGTCCTAACCCTTGCTTACAACATGTTTAACAGCTACGTTTGGCCATGTAGTACCTGGTACGGGTTAGATAGCAGCAAGTTATGGGGTTGTATACAACAAACAAGCTGCTTTATATAGGGAGTGTGGTGGAGAATTCCTAACTGGTATCGTTGGGCAGTTTACTCCCTGTACATTCATCAGGTTTTGGTTAATTTTAGTCTGTGTTTCCCCAGCTCCATAACACTGAGATGTTTAGAAATTGGCTATCCAGGGGGATAGTACTTCAGCACAGTTTGTGTGCTGTGGAAGTCCCAAGTACAGGTTTCTTTCCCCATACTTTGCTCTTTACCTTCAGTTGTCAGTTTGAATGAGTTTGGGTTTCCAGCTGGCTGGATACATCCTGCTTATTCTGCACCTGGGAGTGGAACAGTCCCTGGAACTTTGGGGAAACTCTCCCTAACAGCAAACACTTCTGGGAAGGATCCAGTGGTGAAAAGAAGCGCTATTCAGTCTGTTTCTTTCCCCCCTTTTTCTGTTTTAAGGAAGAAAGAGAAAATCCTGCAAAAAGAAGTAGAATTGAACGGGATATTGATAACAACTTGATCACATCCACACCTCAGACAGGAGAGAAGCCTAATAAACAGATCTCCCGAGTACGGCGGAAAAGTCAGATGAATGGAGGTTTGTATGTGCTCTCATCATACAAGGATGCAGTCATCTTACTGCTGACAACTAATGCAGGGGATTTCTTCAGGTGTGGGGGTTCCTGAGGGTTTTGTGATTGGCATCTGTGAGAGCAGGCCTCACAGCTACAAGCAGAGTCAGGTTTCTGAGACTGTAAGCACCAGTTGCAGCATCGCTTCTCAGACACACCCATTGTATCCTCCTAAGGACAATTTAATATGTGATTGTGACAAGCTGTTTCGGACCCAAGTTCACTTTAAAAACAAGTATTGTTCTAAAAAACCAGTGACAGTTTTCTCCTGTTTGCTCACAAAGAAGTGAAGTGAGACTTCCCCACTCAACCTCTGTGGAAGGAGCCGGGTGTCCCTAGCTATTGAAAGCACTTGTCAAACTCGGGTTTCTGTCATAGAATAATAGGAACATTTAGGTCAGAAGGGTTATCTGGGCCAGTTCCCCTGCTCCCCTCAGTGCTGATACAGCTTGAAGCAAGATCTGACTCTGGAGTTAAATTGGGCTGCCCAGAGCCTTGCCCAGTTGAGTTTTGACTGTCTTGAAGGATGGTGATTCCACAACCCTGTTCCAGAGTTTGAGCACCTCCCTGTGAAGACTCTCTCTTTGGATATCTCTAACAATGACATGAACAAATGGTCAGTGGCATTTGAAGTATCAGCTGTGTTTCCAAATCTGACTATAACCCCCACCCCCTCCTTTTTTAGATTTCTAAGGAAACAGGACTTGTGTGATTGTGAGCCCTGTCAGTGTTCCTTCATTCTCCTTTCCCCCAATAACTTCGGAATCCATTCTCTGCTTTCTGTTTCTCAGCAAGGAAGAGGTCTGAAAGATAGAGCTCCAAGTGAGAGAGCTTGGTGATGCAAGGGGTGCCCTGTGAGAGAATTACCTGTTTGGTGGTTGTCAGATGTCTGTGTGGTGTGGCTTTTGGAGAAGCCCATTTTCCAGGCTTGGCTTCTGTTAATGAAGGGGCTTTGCCTGCAGGAGAGATGATGGATGTGCACCCACTTAGTGTGATGCCACAGACAGTGCTCAAAGATGAAAGAGAAATACTGACTTGAATCCAGTGTGCTCTGAGATATACACATGGAGCACAGCGAGCAGTGTGAGGTCCACAGCTGAAACATCCTGTGTTCGTGAAGGCACTGAGCTGCAGCTGGCACACCCTGTGTTTTATATGGGAAGGGCAGGAACTCTGAGGTACTTGGGCAGCTCCATCAGGCTCAGCTGACAAAAAGGTTCACACAAAATACATGTGTTTACTTCCACATGGACACACATCTCAGACTTGTTACTGTGAAGTAAATAACTTCTCTTCCATTTCAGTCCCAGAACTCTCTTGGACCCCCGTTGTAAGGTGGGAATTTCTAGTTGTAGGATGAACTTTACTGTACATGCACACTTACAGAAACCCTGAACTCTTACAGGCTGGGTTTGTAATGCAAAGATTCCTTAAACTGTGTCCCTTGTTGCCTGTGGTAACAACTAAAAATTATTTTACTTCATAATTGGGTTTATGCATGTGTGTGTGTGAAAGAATAATGGAGTATGGACTTGGTTGTGGGAGTTTGGAGGTTGAGCCTCTGGAGTTCCACTGGCTCTTCCTCTTGTTTCCATCTGGTGGAGCCCCAGTGATGCTGACACTGGTTGTTGTGCAGCATGTCACCTGTCTTCATCAAGCCCATTTCCAGGATTGAAACTTCTGTAGCATGCTTCTGCAGACAGTGAGCCCTCCCCAGTTTGAACTGATAAACTGAAGATGGTGCTGAGAGTTGGCATTTCCTGGTACCACTGAATTGCTAGCTTGCTTTTCTAATTAAATCCTGGTTTTGCCAACCAAGTTGAACCACGAGCAACAGGGATCTTTCCTACAGTGAAAGTCATAATAAGCGAGCAGGTAGGAGTGCAGACCAGGAGCATGGTATTACACTTTATAACTTCTCTTTTACAGAAGCTGGAAGCTATGAAATGACAAACCAACATGTAAAGCAGAATGGAAAGCTAGAAGATAATCCTGCCACTGGCAGCCCCCCACGAACTACGTTACTGGGAACCATATTTTCTCCTGTTTTCAATTTTTTTTCACCAGCAAATAAAAATGGTGAGTATTATTTAAAAAGCCAAGAGTGTTAAAGTGAAGAATGATAGATTATTTTTTAAAAAAAACCCTGTGTTTTGAGTGGCAGTACACTTTTTTCTTCTGATTTATAGACTGAGAGTTACTACTACCAGATAAAAGGCCTCCTTAATTCTTAGAAGGGTTGATCACTAATAAAAGAAGCAGTAAGTTTATATGCATTAGAACCTTTCTTTCATAAGTATCTAGTGGTATGCCTTTTCTTAAAGGATAAATAAATAAAAATTGGTATTAAGTTCCCTGTCCTGGAACATAAAGACATTTGTCCTGGTCTTCAGTTTGGGTCATATTTTTGTGATGTGATTCAAACACAGCCATCTTCAGTTATTCTGATGGATTTTGGTTTTTCCTGTGGTTAATGATGGCTGTAGTATTCTGATAGGTAACTTGGCTTAAAGGTAGTGACTGAATGTGCTTAATTCAGGAACATCAGGATCAGATTCTCCAGGACAGGCTGTGGAAGCTGAAGAAATAGTCAAGCAGCTTGACATGGAACAGGTAGATGAGATTACTACAAGTACTGCGACATCCACCAACGGAGCAGCTTACACTAGCCAAGCAGTGCAGGTCAGGTCCTCTGTCAACAATGGCCTAGAGGAAGTGGAGGAAACAAATGACCGTGACCTGCCACCACTCACAGGTAAGAAATGTGAGATTGCCTTGGACCCAGGTGTTGAAGCTGTACCTGATTTGTGCTCTTAGGGGAATCCTAGCTCTGGCCTTTTGTATAAATATTTCAGGTTGGCTCAGGGCATGCAAACAGTATTAATGCTGATTTTTATGTTTAGTAGACTGATCTCTTTTATGCATTAACAATGCAGTTTTGGCAGATGTCATCTATTCACAGTATAACTCAGAATTCCAGAATCAAAAGGTTGGAAAAGCTCTTTAAGATCATCAAGTCCAACCCTCCCTGTCCTGTGCTAAACCGTATCCCTGAGCACCTCATCTCCCCTCTGTTAAGCACCCCCAGGGGTGGGGACTCAGCCCCCTCCCTGGGCAGCCTGTGCCACAGCCCCACAACTCTGCCAGGGAAGAACTTTGCCCTCCCAGCTGAGCTGACCCTGCCCTGGGGCAGCTTGAGCCCATTGCCCCTTGTCCCATCTCCTGTCCCCTGGCTGAACAGACCATCGCCCACCTCTCTGCACCCTCCTGGCAGGGCAGGGGAGGTGGGGAGAAGGGCTCCCCTCATCCTCCTCTTCTCCAGGCTCAGTTGCCCTCATAACATTTCATCAAATGAAAACAAAGATTCCAGAAGAAAAGGCGTTTTTACTAATGCCAAACCCTCTGGAAGAGCTGTGCAGCTGCTTGAGCTGCAACGTGCATCCTGGTAGCCCACACTGTAGGGGTTACATGGATGCTGTGCTGCATCACACCTGCACTGCTGCTCTGGCATGAAGGGCCGTGGTGTGACGTGACCTGATGTCAGGCGCTCAGGCAGCTTCCTGAGAGCAGGAAGCTTGTGGAGGAGCCGGGGCTGAGCGGGACAGGCTGCAGGATCAACTTGGGTCCCTGTTTGAGCCACACGTGTGTCGAGTGCAAATTTTCACTTCTAAAAACTGCTCTAATAAGACTAGCTCCTGTGGTTTTTTGTTTTATTTTTGGTTTTGGTCATTTTCGTTGAATTTTAGCACCAGTATCTCCAGACAGTGGCTACTCATCAGCTCACGCAGAAGCCACCTATGAAGAGGACTGGGAGGTCTTCGATCCGTAAGTGCTGATGTTTGCACTGAAAAGCCTAAGTTGATGATGTTGGGTATTGCTTAAGGCATTTAATTTTGAATACTTTAAATTATAGTAATCGATTCCAAAAGCTCTTTAATTTTAAAAAATAAAAAGTGTTTATTGATGGGGAGGTTCTTTCAATTGAAAATACTTATTTCTTGTGCAGTCTTAAATATTTGAAATATTAAGTTGGGCTACAACATAACCAGTCAGGTAATGTCTATACACTTGTACAGCAAAATCTGTGTTCTTTCCAGATACTATTTCATCAAACACGTTCCTCCACTAACAGAAGAACAACTTAACAGGAAGCCAGCTCTTCCACTGAAAACAAGAAGCACACCAGAATTCTCATTAGTTCTAGACTTGGTAAGTCCCTCTATAAACCCATACCAACAGCAGGGGATAGGCAGCATTCATTTATTTTGTTTGTTGCTCAAATTAGTTATCTTTGCTTTAAACAAAAAGCCCTTGGTGATGGTTGTGTGGTTTTTAGTATCTTTAGTTCTAGTCTGCATTAAAGAAAAAAAGTAGTGGCAGGAATAGAATGTTTGTGGTATTTGTTGACTAGATAACAGCTGGGTTAAAAAAAGGCATTACAGCTTTTATTGTCTCAGAGTTATTTGTCCCCAAAAAGCTTTCCTAAATCCAGGGTGAAAAAATGTGATGTAATAAATGGGAAAACTCTGCTTTGTCCTGCATCAAGATAGATCAAGAATGAATCTTTTAATTCTTAGAACATTCTTTTTAAGGGCACAAATCAGCTTTTACAAAATAGAAATATTTTCAATTCAATTTTAAATATGAAAATATATTTGTCTTTATAATGTTTTCTTTTAGTCTCTGTTTTGAAAGTGGTTTCAGAGCCTATGAATGATGTCAGGAGTACTATTTTGTCATGAACAGTCCCCCAGTGGTCCCAGGAGTGGATAGACTATTCAGATTGCCAGATGCAGAACTAAATGGCAGGATAGTCTATAAAATTAAGATACCTTCTTATAATTATGCCCCTTGCACACTGTTTGGAGAGGAATTTTTTCAGAAACACAAGAATAAAGACATGTATCATTCATTCTAAGAATCCTTCAATCTTGACAGCACTTAATTTCCCAGAGTAGATAGACCTACCTTGAAGTGAGCATCAAAATACAGAGAATTACTTTCTTTTCAGCATTCTTTTCCCAATCTCTCTTTTACATTGTCTTTTATTTCTTTTTTAATAGGATGAAACATTAGTGCACTGTAGTCTAAATGAATTAGAAGATGCTGCACTCACTTTTCCAGTTCTTTTTCAAGATGTCATTTACCAGGTAATTAGTGTGCACAGAAAGAATCCATTCCTTTTATTTCATTTCACGTAGGGATTCTTGCTGTGTGTGCTTGTTGCCTTGTTTAAAGAGAGGTAAGTAACCTGGTGTTTATCAGCTGTGGGGGTTGTATGCTGCAGGTGTCAGGCTTTGGGAGGTGGATTTCCCCAGCACTGGTGGTTGCTGCTGCGCTGGGTAGTGTCAGGTGCTGTGCCGGTTGTAAGCACTCCTTGCAGAGCGTGTGGGTGATGTCTGTGGCAGCGATCCCACAGCAGCCTGTCTGTCTCCTTGCCGGCAGGTGGAGACAGGAGCAGCCAGAGTTCAGGTACAGCTGCTGGTAACTGGCTTCCCTGGTAGGGAAACCAGCCCACACTGCTCCATTGCTCCTGTCTTTATCAAAGACATCCTGGGATGCTTCTGTCTCGGTCTCTAGTCTTGCTCTACACTTTGGCAGTGCCAGTTCTACCTCGTTGCTCCCAGAGAGTCTGCAGGGTGCTTAGAGTGATCTTTGGCTGCCCTGTGGAGACCACTAGATTGAGCTTTTTGTTCTGCTTTTGGAGGTGGTGGTAGCTCTGTGTGTGACACTGCCCAGAGAGGGGGTGATTGCCCCGTCCCTGGGGGTGTTCAAGGCCAGGTTGGATGGGGCCCTGGGCAACCTTGTGTAGCTCCAGGCCTGGAGGTTGGTGGCCCTACCTGTGGCAGGGGGTTGGAGCTCTGTGATCCTTGTGGTCCCTTCCAGCCCAGACCAGTCTGTGATTCTACTGCAGAGGAAAAGCCTGGGAAGGAGGGATTCTCTTCCAGAAACTACCAGGGATGCTGCACTGACCCCAGCTGTTCTCAGGTGCTTTTGTGTGATGTACCTGAGAGTAGCAACAGTTTCCCCACCATGCATTTCTCAAGATATTGGACCCCACTGTAGTATCTCTGGAGAATGAGGCAGTCACCAGGCACCTTAAAAGGACACTTGTCTAGGTATTTTTCTAGGTTTAAAACTGTTTTTCTTCACTGTTGCATATAAACCCCTTGGAATCTGAAAAGCAGAAATAGCTTTTCAGCAGGGGTTTGTCTTCTCTCTTACATGGTGATGGCCATGCAGTTTCCTCCAGGCTGATCTTGGAAGGAGCCTTAGAATTAGTTCTTTGGAGACTCTTGACACTGCTACAGACTTGGGAAGACTAAAGCTTCACTTTTTTCCTTCCCTCTCTTAAGAGGTCTCAGTTTGATTTGAGTGTTTTCTGCCTATGACCGCACTCCTTTTAGAGCTCCTACATTCATGCTGAGATCCAACCAGAATTTTGCCTTTAGGAAACTGAAGCCTGTGAAAAGAGTGACTTAGAATATTTCTAGAGCTTTATTTAATCACACTGTATGCCAGCCTGTATAGGCCTTGATACAGTACAGTTGCTGTATGGGGCCTGGGTAAGCCTTCTCTTTGCTTTCTCTAGTCTAGCCTGGATTGGCTGAGGAACAGTAGCTTCTTGTGGGCTTGAGGGGGTCAGCCACTGCCTTTGAGCGTGCTCTCCTGATCACTGTTCTACAGCACTGTTCTGTTTTACATCACACTGACACATTTTAAGGCTACAATTAAGCTTGACTTTACCTAGGGGATGGAAAGAGACAAATAATCTCCTGTGGTAAAGGTTGAAAAGACATGTGTTGGTATTTCATCCTCTTCTTGGTGGTTTTAGTCAGTGATTAGCTACTTACCAGCTTGTGAAATGTATTTCTTATTGATTTGGCTGTCACCTCCAGTTTTGTCCTGTATTACTTTCACATCTCCATGTTTCATTTGGAAAGTCATTTCAGCTGGCAAGGGAGAAGCAGACACTAAGCTGTCCGGGCAAAGTAGAAGTCAGCAAGTTACTATATATAAAGTATTGCATAATGGCACCCACTGAAAACAATATTAGATGTGCAAGAGACATTTCTGAAGAAGTTTTGCATTGCTATCAAATTACAAACCACTTTGATGTAGGTTTTCCAGAAATATTAGGCAATTACCTATTACCTGTTTGACAGGAAAGAGGAGAACCTAGCTCAGTGCTCATTTTCCTTCTCAATCTCTGGTCTTTCTCATGCTGCAAGTGTGAGCCTGGGTGCATAGCATTTACATTGTCCTGCCCATCTGAAGGCATCAAGGCAGTGCTCTTGTGGTAGCAGTGTGATGATAAACCAGGCACTTCTCAAAAAGGTGCTCCAGAACTGGCCCTTACAGGATCCTGAAACACTAAGAGTCAGGTTGACCTGGGTTCTAGGAGGACTGTGATAAAATGCAGCTACACTCTGTTGGCCAGCGAGTCAAGCACAAGTTGCATGTCAAGGAACTCAGCTCTAGTTGCTTCTTTTGGTGATTTGAAGTGCTGGATTTGTTGTAAAGAAAGGTTTCTAAAAATACAGGCTCACAAGTTATTTCTCACAACTTACCCAGAGGGATGCAACGGAGAGGAACAGTTTAATGTCTGAGTGTAGTGTTCTACAAACTTCAGTGTTACCATGTGATTCCACTGATATCTGGGGTTTATATAAAACGTTTGGATGAGTCACACCTGCTGATTCCTGTTGTAAAAATCTAAATAGCAAAATCTGTGAAATCAGCACAGGTGGGGTTGCTTACTTCAGCATTCTGAGACCATGAATTTGGGTTTTCTTGGTTTAAAAGGAAAAAAAAATCTCTAAATTATGCCAGTGTCTATGCCAGTGTTTTAAGTTCTGGGCTTACAAAATTACCATCTTTGCAAAGCTGAGATTCTCTTCAATACCCTATCTGTCTTGCATCTGAAAACAAAAATACATGTTCAGCTCTTCAGCTGTAGACTTTGTGCTCTTTGTATTCACATAATAAGATAAGCAGCTTATCTTAGGAAGAAATTTATCTTCTTCTGGCTTTTTTCTCTTGGTAAAGAGGTTTTCATTTTGCTGTTGGTTTCAAGTCTCAGACATGAGATGATCTCACCCTCTGCTCCACGCAGAAGGGTTCTCTCCGAGGCTGTAGCCAAAGGCAGATGTTTTCACTCAGTTCTCCAGTTGAAATACATCTTTATGGCTCTATCACAGAATAATTCCCTTTGATCTCTCTGATCCTTGAGAGATGCTTGGGAACTCCACAGGCCAGTCGTGGGTTACTGAATATAGAGTTCCATGGGCTCCATCTCACTGCTGCCAACGGCGACTTCGAGCCTTCACTTTGTGACTGCAGAGGAGCAAAGCAAACAGTGCTCATGACTTCTGGCTCTGCCTTCTAATGAACTCCACTCTGTTTCTTGGAGATAACCAAAGAGCCAACAAGCTTTGGATCTGCTGGCTGCATGTGCTGTCTGTCCATCCAGCAGACTGTCAGGGCTCTTTCAGGGAAGACTGGCAGTAGCCAGGTTAGCCTGGGGCTGTGTCTGGCATGCCTTGTGGTCAGGTGGGGAACAGGGACTGGCTGGGCTGGGCAGGGGTCTTTCCATGCTGCAGCATGAACATCCTGGGCAAGTTCACCAACCTCTCTTGCTTTCAGCCTGTGAAATCACCAGGTGTAGAGTTATGTTACAGGGCTGCTGCAGTGTGTTACTGTGACTGCAGGGATTTTGAAATGGAGCGGAATACCTGTCTTGTTCTTAATGCATCCAAGGAGGAATGTTTCCTTCAAAGACTTAAAGGATTTGGAACAAGGAGCATATCAAATAACAATATTCATTTTGCACATTTAGGTTTTGTTGCCATTGAAATAATGGGATATGATCATTTGGGGAGAAAAAAGAACTCAAATGTGGAAAAAACCCACCACAACAACCCAAAGCACCCCACCAGAAAGCTTTTCAGGGGGCTTTTCATATGTTACGTGTTTTTTAAGTCACTTTGAAGTGGCTGATAGCATGTATCTCTGCTGACAAACTTGCAGTCATCAAATATGGTGAAAACTATTATTAGTATTCCAGCTGTATTTTCAGAAATTATTTTTCACATTAGATCTACTCATCAGAGTGGTGGATACACTTTGTTCTGCTCTGGTTACCTGGGGCTCTGTGCCAGCTCGTAGCTGGGTGTGATGATGCGGTTGCTGTGAGTTGTGCCAGGGTGCCCGAGACCAGTGGCTCTGCTGTCAGTGTCACTGTTCAGTTATATATGTGTGTGTGTGTAAACTGGGATTAGAACTACAGAGTGTACAAAGAAATGTCCCTGGATTTCTTGTCTGCATTCACATTTGAACATCCTGGAGCACGACAGATGTGATGATAGATACAGATGTATAACTGTGGCAGTGACTCCAGGAGAACAGGACAAAGATGCTGCCATTCACCCTGGGATGAGCAAACTGCAGAGAGGACCAGACAGGGTGTGAGGGAGCTGAGCAGCCCTAACTGTGCTCTGGTCTAATCAGATGACTGTTAAAATCCTTTGAAGTGCCCATTGTGACCAATATAACTCAATTCAGTTTTAAGAGGAACAATAAATTAAATACACAATGTTTTTATTTATATTAGCAGCGGTTGAAATATCCACAGGGCACCTTACTGCTCTGGTTGCTGGGGGATTTGTAGAGGAGATGCTGAAGGGACTGTTTCTGACCTGGCATCTGTGTTCCTTCCATAATAGGGAAAAGGCTCCTTCATTTAAATATTGTCCTCTTTACCTACTAGCAACTATTACCTGTGGCTTAGAAAGATTTAGGTCACAATAAAGTAAATATTGGGGAAAATGATGTGAAATAAGCCTTTTGGCATTCACAAAGGTGAACTTCTGAGCAGAGTGTCAGGCTGTCTGTTGCTTGTAGCCCCTGGTATGTCATCACTGTGGGGTGAGGTCAAGCCCAGGTCTGTGTCAAACCCTGCAGCTCCTGTCGTTCCAATAGCGTCGTCGTGAGGGTTGTGCTGGGGAAGGGAACAGCACTTGGCACGTGTCCTGTGTCTGCCGTGGGGCTGGGCTGTTGCCTCATGCTGTGGGTTGAGACAGACGCCTCCATGGGAGCCCCAGGCTTGTAGGGGGGTTAAATCAGAGCGAGATGCACAAGCCTCTGCACTCGGTATCGCTCGTCGTGAGTCTGCTGGTGTTTGCAGGGAATACTCTGTGTGTGTGTGTGTGTGCAGTGCTGTGCTGTGCTGGTGATATTTCAATTTAGGGAGACTTGGAAGCCTTTTTTCTTTCCTCTTTCTTTCTTTAATCACTTCTGACACTCCCATTCAGTGCATGGTGCTTGGTGGAAGGTTAAGATGACTATTTAGTTTATGTGCTGGCACGCATTATCCAGTGACTGAACTGGTGCTGCCCAGCTGGTGAAAGCTGATTCACAATGTTTAGTCAGAGCAACCAGTTCCATTTTTTTTCTTTAGGGATTGTCCAACTTTTTATATATTTCCATCAAAATGCCCAGTGCAATTGTGAAGCCTAGTTTATCACCGTGCCCTTCCACTTAGCACTGCTGGGGCTGCCAGCTGATTTCATCACAGAATTGTAGGGGCTGGAAGGGACCTCAAGAGATCATCGAGTCCAACCCCCTGCCAAAACAGTCGCGTTGTTTTAATTGAGTTGTTGCTCTGTGGGAAGTTAGTATTTGCCGTTGAGTCTATTCCTAAGGCTTGTTTGACCTAATCTTTACCAAGTGATCCTTGGGAGCGCAGGCGATAGCTGGAGTGTCTGGAACCTTCCCTGAAGCCCATCTCTGTTTCAGGTTTACGTCCGGTTAAGGCCATTCTTCCGAGAATTCCTGGAACGCATGTCTCAGATTTATGAGGTAAAAACAATTAGACATGACCTTTGAACTTGAGGTTTAAATTATATTCGCCTACCTACGTCTAAAATAATTACTTTTCCCCCTTTAATCCGTAGATCATCCTTTTTACTGCTTCTAAGAAGGTGTATGCAGACAAGCTATTGAACATACTAGACCCTAAAAAGCAACTGGTCAGGTAAAAATAGAAAATTGTTGCCATACCTGTTGTAAGCAAACTAACTCCTGTTCCCTAACAGATGTAATGAAGAAAGTGGTTGTGACATGTTCCTTGTTGTGGGGTGTTTCACTGAGCTGATTCTTTGTGGGGTTTTTTTCTGGTCTAAGAGGGAGAGAAAAACAAAGTGATTGAGTTATTGCCTTGGTGATAACTTTACATTGCCCTCAGTGGCTGTTGGTGTTCTGCAGCCTGTTGGGCTTGCTCACAGTATCAGAACCATGTTTGAGCTGCTTTGCAGCACACATTACAAATAAAGGAAATTAACTGGGTATTAGACTACTACTAAACCTGTCAAACCTGAGTTGTTATTTATAAATCACCAACTGTATTGCTACCTTTATGATCAACAGGCTTCTATTTCTTCCTCAATCACAGAATCATTTGTGGGGTTTGTAGAAGAGTTGTTCTGGGTTTTCATTTCTTTATACTGAGCTTTGGTTGGAAGTGATTGGCATTTCTCAAGAGCAGTTTCTTAAGGCATAAAGCAATTCTGCCAGATGAAATTCTTCCTGTTCTCATCTGGAAGGTGGACTGGGATGTGGGAAAACTGAAACCAGAGCAGTGTTCTCAGGGGTTCACCCTCAGATGTCCCAAGTAAGGGAAGAAAGCAGCTCTATCTGATTGGAGTCAGGGCTTTCAGTTCTGTACCAGGGACAGAGCACTTCTCTGCATCATTTTACTGTCATCTGCAGGGAAATCCTGATCTTTACACACGTTCTGAAATGAGCAGATGGACTGAGGCAGTGGTTGCATCCCTTGTTCTCACTTGGTGGTTTAGGCACACTGTAACTCGCTGTCCTTAAGAGCATAAAGATCACTAGTTTTAATCCAGCAACAGTCCATTTTAGCACTTGTTTTTAAGTGGCACACCAGCAGAATGCTGGGCTGGTTTTAGGAACCTCACTTGCCACTGTTTTGAAGGGACAGACAGAACTGGAGTTGCAGTCATGGGAATGCCTGAGCCTGACCATCAGCGCAGCCGCACGGTGTGAGTGAACAAGCAGGGTATCTGCACTGGCAGGAAAGGAGCTCACGTCTGCATCCCTAGTGTTAAGAGTCTGTCTCCAAGAACCTCCTGTGTGTGATTCAGGACTGCAGCTCTCACTGCATCAGGAACAGGAAAAAGATCATAAAACACGCAGCCAAACAGAATTCTAGGAATTTGCAAAAAGATCCCTGTGATGCATGAGTTCAGCTGTGATTCATGTGCCACTGAAAAGCTGACATCCAGGCATGATTAGTTTTGACATCAGCCTAAAGGTAGACTTGTCAGGCACTCACACGTGTGACTCAGAAGCTATATATAATTCACTTGCTGCCGAGGCATCAGCTTATTTTCCTCCATAGCAACATTAGGAGCTCAACCCCTTTATGAAACGAAGCACGCTGTGTACAGCTTCTCAAAACTTCATTTAAAAATACAAGCACCCATAAAGAAACAGCTTTGTAATAGCACTCCAAAGCCCTCTCCTTTACAGTTTGTTTTTAAATTGTAATTGTGTTGATATTCCATGAAACTTCAGTTTTATTCCTGGTATTGTTTTAATCTGAGCCCTTGTAGTCTATCCATCCACTTAGGACGTGCTTCTTCTGTAATAAATTAAGAGGGAGTAGACTAATTGAAAGGGAAGAAGTTGGTGGAATGTTTTGGCCTGGAGGCTTTTTTCAAGCTCTAATAGCTGAAATAGGTTAATTGCGAAGAGAGGTAACACAAAAAAGCAAACATTTCTGATACTCCATGTCCCAACGTGCAGCGGCCCAGGGAGGCCAACTGCTGGAACTAAAGGGGTAATAAAACCCCTCAGGGGCCTGTGCAGGGCTCAGCCCCAATCTTGGGGACGTGCAAAATCATTGGGGTGTTTGGGGTCCCTCTAAGATGGTTAGCAAGCACCGGCCTGGTGACAAAGACTTGTGAGATCTGAGTTGAGCTTTTAATTTTAAATACAGAATATAAAGTATATTCATATATTTTTCACCTTAACCAGGAAAAAGCTCAAAAGTTAAGGGAAAAAAGGGAACAGTTCTGTGAAAGGAGCTCAGTAGATCAGAAGGGGGGGGCGGAAAAAGGTACAACATTTGGCAAAGTTCACTCTTTTCCCCTCTGCAGTGTAGTTTACCCTGTTAATTGGTGTTCTGCTTTCCTTGCAGGCATCGACTTTTCCGTGAGCATTGTGTTTGTGTACAAGGAAACTACATAAAGGACTTAAACATTCTTGGTAGAGACCTTTCCAAAACGATCATCATTGACAATTCACCGCAAGCCTTTGCTTATCAGGTGAGGACGGCGCAGGTTGGCAGGGCTGTTCTGAGGGAAGGCAGGGAAAAGCTGTTGTGGTTTCAGCCTTGTGCTTAAATTTGTAGCTAAGTTTACAGCCCAAACTGTAACAAGCTGCTTGTGGCTGCTTGCTTTTCTCTTATTTTTGTGACAAGCGAAGTGCAAGCTGAGTGCCATCTTACACAAGCAGACAGTGCAACCAGTCGGTTTTAGTTCTCAGTCAGCTGTTCTTAAGAACCCACCAATCTGCAGAGTCTGTGGCTTGGATTCTGTTGTGGATTTGGTTTCTTAATGCCAGTGAAACCATGAAGAACGAATCACTGGTTGACATGAGGTGCAGCTCTGAAAACTGTGTAGCATCAGTGCTGGGGAGCTGTACCCACTGACCAAGGTTCTCCTAGCCCGCTGGGGTGGAGCAATGCCAGGCAGAGCTGTGGGGCAGATAAGGAGTGCAGGGGGATCTCTAAGGGCTCACCTGCCTCCAGGCAGCGAGACCCCAACCTGATGTGTGACTTTACCTCATGCACAGAGTGCAGCCAGCACCCATCTGTGCTCTAACAGACAGTTCTGTCAAAACACCAGTGCTTTCGGCTCTGCAGAGCTCGTGGAGGGTTCTTTTTCAGCTTGGGTGTGGGGATCTTGGTGGTGATGTATGCAAAGGAAGGAGATATTTTGGAAATGAATTTTCATGCAAACTTTAGAGGAAAAATACATATTAATAAACTCTAGCTTGGAAGCCTTTTTCCCCACAATGCTATTTCACAACTCATATTTTTAGATAAATTAAGTATAAATCATGTTGATTTTTTATTACTTTTTTTTCCTTTAGCTTTCAAATGGAATTCCTATAGAAAGCTGGTTCATGGATAAAAATGACAACGAACTCCTAAAATTGATTCCATTTCTGGAGAAACTTGTAGAGCTGGTAAGTGTTTCCTAGCTCTTGGAGGTATTTTCACATGTTGTAAGATGCTCTGAGTCCCCAAGATTCAGACTGCTAAAAGTCACCGATGTCTGCCTTTGAAAAGAATGGGCAGCAAGTGAGGGGTGTTGAGGGACTGACTGACATAGCAAAGGCAGAGTGTCTCACTTGGAAGGGGCCTTTAATCAAGAAATGGGGAATTGTAGCATCGATGCTAATGAAATAGATGGTCTGTAGGGATTTAGGTTAAATAATACCTATTGTTGGCTCCAAACCTTTGTCCTTAAAACACAAATGAAGTACTCCTGCATGTTGAGAAGGTTATGTAGGTATTCCTGAAGTCTCCTGCAATTCCATGTATTCCTGGCTTGCGTTTTGTTACATTAGAATAGCAGTGTTAGCCAGCAGGCCCTGCTGTCATTGGATGTATAGATGTGGTCGTTCTCCTAAAACCTGCTCTCTTTTTCTTCTTCTTTCTCCCCTCTTCCCTGCAGAACGAAGATGTCCGGCCTCACATCAGAGACAGATTTCGCTTGCATGACTTGCTACCCCCAGATTAAAGCCTTTTGTCTCGTTACTGAAGGGGGAGAAAATGCAGGACCCTTTTGGACTAAAACAAAACATTGCCATTACTGTTGAAATTTTGCATTTTTGTACCCCGTCTTGCTTTTCTTATCTTTGGTGCCCAACAGTAATCAAGGGTTACAGGAAGAGACTTTCTCTATCGGAGATGGAATCCATTCAGTACAATACAGTACCGCACAGTAGGCAGGCTAGAACAGAAAAGTCTTTAGAACTAGTGCAACTCCAATGAAATTTTTTTATGTACAGGACATCTGCAGTTTATAAAGAATTCTGTTTCTGCCACCAGCAGTTTGACCTGTAGAAACACAGGATTTTATGATACAACAGAGATCGAAAACGGACTCTTACTTTCTCTCTGTTCGGTGCTCTAAGTGGGTTTGTAGCCACTTTTCTGTTACTTTTAAGATTCTCATTTCAACAGGAATGGCCAGTAAAAGTTGTTTTATTTTTCCTGTTAAGGTTTATAACCTTTTTACATTTTTGACCTGTATTAGATTAGAATTTCATTATGCATTCCTTTTAGTTGAGGCGCTTCATAGTTTTTTCTGGAAATAGCCAAATTTTCTTAGTTTTTTTATTAAACAGTTGGATGGCCGTTTTCCTGCTTCGTCTGCCTGCATACTGTATATTTGTTTAAAAATACTCTCTAGTTTTAGTCCACGTAAGTTTCATTTAGAGAGAAACCCCTGCATTTATATTTTCTTTCTGTAATATTCTACTGTAGTTGAAATCTNAAAAAATCAAGAGACTGGCTAGCTAAGAAGAATATAAGAATTACTAATATTCAGAATATTTTAAACCATTGTGATGGCATGTACTCTGGACAGACGGTATCTGGCAGTGGCACGAGGACTGACGGACAAGGAATACCTCAGACTATGCTGTGCGTGCAGCTCTTGAAAGGAGAAGTAGTTGGCTCACCTGTTAGGTTTGATGCAATCCCATTGCTGCTGCCTTCTGTTCCCTCCGAGGCTGACGTGCTCTGCGCAGCGGCTCAGTATTTTAAGGTGTCTGGCATGGGCCGACGGTACCTCTGTGACACCCGCCGTTACAATCAGTCTAAGCTCGGTGTGACAGCGACGGTACCCGGCAGTAACTATGCATAATCCTGTGGTACAGAACACTCCCGCGCCACCGAGGCAGGCAGCCTGCTATCATAGTGGTTTCCTATGCTCTATGGAAATAGTCTTTCAGCCTTGGGTCTCTAATGCAGCGGCGACAAGAGGTTCGATATTTTTATAATGGTGTGTAATCTCCTTTTCAGGAGGCTTTTTATGGAAGGTATAATTTGTAAAAGTTAGGATGCTTTGCCTCTCGACTGCATTACCACGCCACAGGCTCAGACTGTTTTTGTGTAAAAGATGTCACAGAACGGCACTTTTTCTAAAGAGAAGTTTGATATTTTGTATGCTTGTTAAGAAAGTACAGTATTGGAAATTAAAGGTGGACAACTGATAATTGAGAAGTATGTCAATTAATTTTTTATGTATATTACCTGTTTACTTGTACAATTTTATTGTACAAATTACATGCAGCTTCATTTTCAAATGAGTCCTTAAAATAAGGAAAATCTTTTTAGGAAAACATTTAATTTTTGTATTTTTGATTTTAAAAGGCATGAGTTATGTCAACTTTTTCCAGTGTATTAATGAAGATTTTAACTTTTCATCAGGTTGAGTGTTTTCTTACTATATTATCTGTTGTGTATGTAGCTAGCACATTGTGTCACTGAACTGTTTAAGAAAATTAGCATGTAGAGCAAGCCTGTTTTGTGGAAAATCCTTATTCATTAAAAAGAAAAATCATCATGGCAGATTTTCTGCAGAAAAAGTGAAAACATTTGCAATTCAGAATACTGATTTTTTTTGTATTTAAAGAAAGGTATTTTGCTTGCAGGAAAGAAATACTACAGATTCATTTTAATGAGAATCTTTTAAATGTATTTATCTTTAGGGCATCTGGGCATCTTTACGCTGTTTGTCTTATGTCTTTATTGAAATAAAATGTACATAACATTACCTTTACATATGCTTCTGCGCAGACGTGTGAGCCCTGTAACCACCCCCTCTTCCTTCCTGCTTCTACGTCGGTGAGATGGTTCTGGGAGTATTTATAGAGCCTGCAAATGCTCAGCTCGTATTCCCATCGCTACACGGTTTGCTGGTGGTTTTTAAGTTGTTGGTTAAAATGTCAATGGAAATTGAGGTTTTTCAGTAGTTTCGCAGTGAATCCTTGTTTAAGGTGGAGTTCTTCCACGCTTCCCGAGCAACTCGCACAACAGAACTGCTTTAAAAGTCACTAGTCTGCCAGAATGAAGGGGTTTCTGTTGAGTAGCTCATTGCTTTTCCCTGGCTGTGAGGAGAGATGATCAAATAAGGCCCTTAAACACGTGGGTCCTGCCTGCTAAACCCATTCAAAAAGTGCTTTCTCTAGTGACAGAAACCAAAGCAAACGTTGCACTTTACAGCTGGATCTGTGTTGTGGTGATCAGCTCGGTGAGGGAAATGGGAATGTAAGTGGAGGTGTTTAGTTCTACGTAGCTGCACAGTGAAAATAACAGAGGCTGCTTAGTAAACATATTAAATATTAATATTTTAATGCGCTGCAAGTCTGGTATTTATCATTCTGAACTTTCCTTGCAGAATGAGAGTCTGCCTTCTTCAAATCTAAGTCCCTGAAACGTCAAACGCTGTTGGCATGAACGGGCTGGAGCAAGTTCTAATCCCTCAGGTCTTATTTTCGTCGTCCTAGACTCCAGGGTGAGACTTAACTGTTCCTCTGCCAGGAGTCTGGGTCCAACTTGTGCACCCCAAACCTGGTGCTGATACCCGGGGCACCTCAGCTGTGTGCCACTCAAGTTGGGAATGGAGAACTGTTCAACACAAGCACTCGGTTGGTCTTGTACCTGGAACATTTATCCACCTTCCTGTGTTTTCACAAAACACAACATCCCATTTCTGAAGTTCTTCAGGATTTTGGTTGTGATCTTCTGCCTGACTGTGGTGATATGTTAATTTTATGTAATCTGTTCTAGGTGTGGGCATTCCTGCCTCTGACAGCAGAATAAGGTCTCATACTTGTTTTGGCAATACGTGTTCGGTCTCTTTGTTCTTCCTTCAGTTGCAGTGTAGCCGGGGTAGTGTTCACCTTGGCACTACTGGCTTCCCTTCCACCTCTGATTCGTTTCACCTTGCATCTCCATAGGAAAACATTTTTCCCATGACTTCTGCAATGTATCCTAAAGCCTGAATGTTTCCAGACCCGATTAAAGATCTCACACCTTCCTTAGACAAAGGACTTCACTGCGGTACCACAAGTAACCGGCTCTGGGAGCGCTGTGTGGAGGAGACCAGAACACAGGTACCTGAGTAACGGGCTCTGGGAGTGCTGTGTGGAGGAGACCAGAACACAGGTACCTGAGTAACGGGCTCTGGGAGTGCTTTGTGGAGGAGACCAGAACACAGGTACCTGAGTAACAGGCTCTGGGAGTGCTGTGTGGAGGAGACCAGAACACAGGTACCTGAGTAACGGGCTCTGGGAGCGCTGTGTGGAGATCAGAACGCAGTGCTGGTGGGACTGGGAAGGGCTGGATGAGAGGTGGAGTGTTGGGAGTCTCAACTCCCCTACCCCAGCAGCAGAGCTCACTTGTGCTGTAGGAAAGCTGCCCAGAAACACGAGAATGTTGGGACTCTGAGTAAATCCCTGTATTCCTTTATCCTTCTTTCTGGTTCTGGCTTACTCAGAGCATTGCAAGTCACACCCTTTACTCTTCTCTGTCTAAACCAACCCGAATCAACCAGGTGTCATTGCTACATTAAAGGAGATGTTGAGGTTTTTAATGTCACGATTTACAGGAAAACTAAGTCACTAGTGCTACGCTGGCCATGTTGCAGGGGCTTGTGGCTGCTGGACCAGTCCCCTCACCCTTGCTGCTGTTCCTCTTGCTTCTGTGAGGACTGGAGCAGCACTGTGTATGCCCGAGTGTGGGACTTGGAGAGGTTAACTGGTGACCGTGCCTTCTTCTGTCCCCTTGCTGCTCTGTGCTCCTGTTACGTTCTACCTTTGCAAAGCTAAAATTCCAACGTAAAACTAATGCTGATGTAGTTGAAATGGCTCAAGACCCAAGAGCAAAGTTCCACCTTCACAGAAGTCAAGGCCAGGACATCACCATTCACAGCCCCTTGTGATGAAAGACCCAGCAGCGCTGACCAGTATGGACCAGCTCGGTGGGGAAGTGCAGAGGGAAACCAGCCGGATCAAGGTCGGGTGTGTGTGCTGGGTGTGCAGTCACAGGCAGTGCTTCTCCGGAGCAAGGGCCTGCATGGGGCGCTGGGGCAGAGCAGGTGGTACCTCTGGTCAGCAGTCGTGTCAGTGCCATATTCCCTGCTGTTAGACTCCCTCACACTCCTGGGAGGTGGAGGCAAGAAGGAATAAAGCAGCTGGTCACGCCGGCACCGTGGTGAGTGCCAGACCACAGCACGCAGCTGAGTGTGCCTGGCCCTCGCCACCCACTGCTGAGGTGAGTGTCTGTGTTGTCAGAAGACCAGTGATTCCTCCTGGGAGCAGTCATCTGTCATGGTGTTCGCTGGGGGCCCAAGGCCAAAGGCTGGTTTGAGGACTGGAGTTAAAGGGGGGTTTAAAATCCAGCCTGTGGCCGGTATAAAGCTGGAAGGTGAAAGCCGACAGGAAAACCTGGGGCTGCAGCAGCTCCCCAGCAGTCTGGGCTGGTGGAGCACTAGGAAACTTTCACCCCTGTGCTCCCTTCCCTCCCCAGGGCAGCTCAGTCGGCCACCTGCTTCCTTCTGCCAGCACTGGGCTCACACTGCTGTGCTGCAAGGCCTGTGCTGGGAGCTGCCCCAGCTGAAAACACCTTGTGGGAGTGAAGGGCGAGGAGGTGGGATCGTGGCTGTAGGGCACAGGTTGGTTACAGAGGCTGGGGAACGGGAGCTAACGGTGGTCATGGGAGGACTGCTTTTCTGGGAAAACCAATTGTCACATTAAACTGACTTGGCTGGAGACAGGGGTCTCTGTGCATCTTGAGGGTGCTGAAGGATTGCTGTCAAAGGTCTGATTGCACCAACCCCGGGGGTGTCAGGTTTGCATCTTAGGTTCTTGATACTTAAACTAACCAAGTCAATAAATGGCTGATGAGGAGGAGCAGAGGAGCACTGTCCTCCTAGCTGCTCAGCACAATTTTGCTAGAAAAAAAGGAAAAAAGCAAACAGGCAGAACCCCCACCCCCAGCCATGCAAACCTCTGCCAGCCCGGGCGTCTGTTTGGAGGCGAGCAGGGGTGGTCTGCTGAGGCCCATCCTCTGGATTTTGTGATGCACATCATGATTTTGGCTGTGTAATATAATTCTCTTTTCTTTTTTTTTTTGATACTTGCAAAAAACCATCCCTGTACTGATAGGCTGCATCTTGTAACGTACGATCAGAGCAGAGCTCGTGTTCTACAAACTGTTTCTTCTGCAATCACTTCTAGGATATAGGCTCATGAAAGACTGATATTAAATATTGATGCTCTGGCTACTGTTGTTGATGTTTAGCTGCTGTCGTCCTTCAGCAGAGACTCTGCTTTCTGTAAAGCCAGATGTGTCTGGTGTCCTTTCTCAGCTTTAAAGTGGAAGGAAAAGCAGCGTCGTGCTGTGTTTTAAAAGCTAAAGGCCAGACAGGGAGAAGAAGAGCCTGTGTGAAGCCCCTGTGTGAAGCCCCTGTCGCTGAATCGGGGCTTCTGGCCTGGCTGAGAAGTGACAAGCGTCCAGGTGCTGCCTGTGCCTCGAGAGAAGGAGGGGAGCGGGCTGAGGGAAGCCAGCCAGGGCAGCCCGCGCTCCGGAGTCAGGGTGTTTGCCGCGGCCTTCGCCTCCTGCTCCCTGCGGGGCGTGTGTGGGGGGTACAGGCCCTTCCCGGGGAGCGCTCCCGCTCTCCCGAGAGGGGAACGGGCGAGGGGGCAGCGAGGGCGTGATTCGGGACAGACACGGGCTGACTCCGGGGTGAGTCCCGGCCGTGCCTCAGGGGGGCTCCCGGACCCCTT
>VZTU01031072.1:0-29181 GCA_013400835.1 Zapornia atra | reverse complement strand
CAAGCAGTGTTTACTAACCTTGATTTACTGCTAATTTATTCCTACAGTTATTTTAAAAGATTACACGAGTCCCAACATGTTGTTTTTCAGTAGCATATACACATATGCAATGTTCTTGAGACAGCTTAAGACAGTAAAATAGACTAGATGAAAGAACTGAGCTTATTGCTCACCAAGCATGCTTGGAAATAAAAAGCAGGAGGTGATAGGTCCAGCTGCTACTTTTTTTTCCTGCATATGGACACTGAGTTCTCTCAGCAACTTTAAATACAGTATACCTCCATAGGTGCAATGCAAAACTCCAGTTGTATAAGGCAAGGCTTGAAAACTATTTGCAATCTGGTAGTTTAAGAGCTTTCACAATTTACTATGTCATGAACTTCAAGGAAATTCCAACAAACACCACCAAAGCATTAACAAGATGCAGGCAGTAATCTTCATCTGTGCCAAGAATCATTTATCAGCGACAAAAAAGGATACAAAAGATCTCTCAAGATAAACATATTGCAGACATGGCAAACTAAGACAATGGACAAATCCAAGAGGAAGATTGTTGTGCAACTGGTCACCATTCTATGGAATAAGAACCAGTACACTGAAGCTATTCCACTGGGTCCCCCTAACTTTTAGACACATCAGTAGCTCTACTAAGAAAGGTTCATGGGCCAACCAGTAGCAGGCAAACAGTACAAAGAAAAGCTAATTATTAATTAGAACTAAAAAATGTTTGTCCACATGGTCTGCTTGCATAACTTGACTGCTACTTCAGGAAAATCTTTCAAAAGCCATGTGTTTCAAATAGCCAGTGTTGCGTTACTGCAGGTTCCAAAGCAAACCATCATTTAAAAATGACTCCCTGAGACACNAATGACTCCCTGAGACACAGTAAACCCCAGACTCAGGCTTACAGAGGAAGTATGAGAGTCAGCATTGAGCACACAGCCAGTGGAACAGGACAGAAACCAAAGATGAACCTGTTGGGTTTTTCTGTCCTATTAAGGTATCTACGAAGCTCACACGTAGGTAAGGCTTGATGCGCAGTAAATAGTTCTCTTTTACGTTCTTACATTCCTCTCCTCAGACTCTGGCCTTCAGTTAATTCTATCGCAGGCAAACAAAAAATAAAAACTGGTAGAAAAAGAGGGACATCTAAGTTTCAGTCAAACTAAACTTGCCCTGCTGATAGCAGTAAAGTATCACAGTAACAGGTAAAAGATAGGTCACCTCTAAGCTAGATTCCTGACCACATCTGAAACAAACAGCAGAACTTTAGATCTCCATTCATACAATGCTGTAAGAGGGTAAACCCGAATGACTCATTAACGTCACTAAAAAGTGTGGAAAATTCAACTTCTACACACAACAGTATTAACTTTATTCAAATGACAAAGTGCCTTTCGTGCACTTTCCTAGTAAATCAAGCATCTGAGACATATACTCTTGTACTTAATTCACACGTGGCACTAGTAAACACAGGTAGAAGTAGGCTTCTAGGGTATCCCAGATCTCACATTTTACCAGGCAGTTGGGGAATCCAGCTGTGTAAACTCACACCCTGTGCTGCCTAATAAGACACTGGCAAAAGTCCCCTCAAAAGTTGGGGCAGCTGATTTGTGCAATAAAGGCTCTTTTTTCACAGTAAGATCACTAGAGAAAACATACTAAATGGGATTACCTCTGCTTAGAGTACTAACATACATTTAGTCTGTGACAATTCAACATTAGTTACGCTTCAGATCACCCGAATTTAGAAGTTAGTAATGTTTACTCTAAAAATCCAGGTTTGTGTTTGTGTTCTACGTGAGGTCCAAACTGGATCTGTGCTTGAAAGCCTCCAAACTCACAGGCCTTCTCAAAGGAGACAGGATGGGAACCATTCAGAATGTCATCACGAGCCTATAGGAGATAAGAAAAAACATGTCAGGGACATTCAAAATAACTATTACATCTCTGAAATTCCTTGCACCCAAGCATCCAGCACCACATGGTCTGAATGTCTTTATTATTCCATTTTGGATGTGCTTATGATGAATTAACTAAGCAAAGAGCTAGCTAGATTATTTTTTGGTGAATATCCAAAAGAAACCATCATTTTCATCAAAAAGAAGACTTGACACCCATTTCCTATATGAAATCCAACACAGGTGTATACACTTGTGTGTATGGACACATACACACATACATATGTGTGTGTATACACAAGTATGTAAAACTTTTTATCTTATTACCATGTAATTGCACAGAAAATGATCTACATAACTAGAAGGTAAAAATTGGATTACTATTCTAGAAATGGTAACAGGAGAAAACATAATGCATTTCCTAGCTCTGGCAATAGAAGGCACCCATAGAAAAAACAATAGTGATGAAGCAGTAGAACAACTCAGTGTGACAGTCTAAAAAACTGGAGAAGTGTAATGCAATCTTACAAGTAATTTTTTGTATTTAAGTAATTAAAGTAATTGAGTATTTTTTGCCTGAATTTTAAAATGTAATTTAGAGCAACCCCATCTGAATCAGCTGCAAGTATGACAATGGAACACTTCGTTAAGCCTCAATGTTTTGTTGCGCTTTTTTTGTTTGGGTTTCGGGCTTTTGTTGTTTTTACTTTTTAAATAAATTAAAAGAATTTAAAAATCTACTTTTTCAGACTACATTATAGGCAACTGCACTGGAGCCTGCAGTTAAGTACTAAGTTGTGCATAGAAGTCTTAGCTTTGCTAAGGTATCTCTAAGTACCTCTATCAGTCTGGAAAACCTGCCTAGGCAGACTCAGAGCATGTCCCATGATAAGGGTCCATTTTTGAACAGGAAGCCTGCCTGGCCTATGTGCTGTCTGGGTTCAGAACTGGAAAGGGAAGGCAGAAAAAGCTGTCTCACTGATCAGGCAGAAGAGAGATGAGAATTAGAACCCTGGTTGCAAGATGGACCTGAGATTCCATATTACAGAGAAGGCATCAGGTATAGAAGAGAATGGAGCAAAGAACTAAACCCAACAACTTTAAAGACTGAAGAAATGAATGAATTTTAAGGAAACCAGAATAAGGATGCGAATAAATGTCAGTAGATTTTTGGTAAGGTGACTATTATTGGGTTGAAAGTATTTGATTAAAAAGAATCAGCAAAACCTCTATACTTGAACACATTCTTGAAGGAACAGATGAAAAGGTAACATCAAAGCACATGCACAACTAGCATTCTAGAAGATGAAGTATCCACCAACAATTTTTTTCTAATTAACCTACACAGGTTTCTTCAGAGAAGGCAGAACCCATACTTCTTGCCCACATACTGTACCTGAACATAAAGCAGGTTAAGCTGAACAGGATCTCTTGAATCTACGTTCTGGTCAGAATAAAAAAATTTCCGTCTCAACAGTAGAGTTTCATTCTCATCGACTCCTTGTTCTCTGAACGTTCGGCTGTGATCCAGCCAGTTCACTGGAAAGGAATCAGACAGGCACTCTGGTGAAGGTGCAGGTGTTGGCAGTGTTAAAAGGTGTGGAAGTCATGGGATAATTGGTATTTCCACTATGGGAGGAAAGCTCCACATAAAACATTGCTTTCATTCCTGTTCCTAGTCTAAGTGTTGAAGGCTGCTACAAATGAGAACTGAAGAACAGCACTGCCAGGAAACAAAGATTTACTACAGCATAAACCATCACTAATATTATTGACAAAACAATATTTTAATGCTAAATTTAGATCTTCATGTCTTCATTGTTAAATTACTGAAAAGTTTACCATGTTTTCCCCCAAAACAAATTTTTCTGCTCAGTTTTCTTATCCCTGAACATTATTTTAAAGTATCTTTCTGCCAGTCAATCTTAGTGCCTTAACATAAGCCAAAACAAATGGTTCTCATGACTTTACACATATAAAAAGCAAAATACCTTTTTAGTTCTTTGGTAAACCCATTTAAACTGTAATTTTATACCTTCCAAGACAAAAAATTACCTTTTAATGTCTTTCAGAAGGCATCAATAGTTACATATCCAGTTTTATTAAAGGGGAGAAAATAGTCATTATAGAAATGGCCCTTCACACATTAAAAAAAAACTCCACTTCAAAAGACATGTTAACTGTCATAGCTAGAGGCAACTACTTGTCCATGTACCTAATGTAAAAAATACCCTGAACTAGATGACACAATATATAAAAAGATGCAAAATACAGGTAGGGATCAACTGAAACACTGGAAAAAAATCTCAAAATGCATCCCCATATGTTCTTTTGCACCATCCTGTGGGAATGTATTAATGGAATGACTCTGGAATGCACTACTCACAGTCATCATCCGTATGAAGCTTTGCCTTCAGTTTTTCCATTTTTCTTTCATCACGCAACAAAGTCCTGTCTTTCTTCAGTGTTCCAGTACTCTCCTCTTTCTTTTCTTCAATGCTTTCCTGGATTAAGGAATATTCCTCGTAATTTGTTATTCCTGAAATTAGAAAGAAATCCAATGTTTGTAACAAAATCTAATACGTTTTAGGATGGATTAAATACTATTTTCCATGTATTAGAACACCAATGGTTAATTTCAAGTATACCAAAGATATTCCAGATGAAATGCTAAAACAGTATACAGGGAAGGCATTCTCAAGAATAACCTACAACTTCCACACTCAAGATCTCTCTCCTATATCTCCAATATACCTTTCAAATATGTAATTTCTTCATTATATGCTACAATTGCCACTTTCTGAACGTTTTGGGGTTTTTTTGTAACTACCAAGAGAAGCTGCCAGTTTAAAAACAGGATGGAATTTGAAGTAGTAAATTCCACAATGGAGACACACCATAGTCTAATTCCTTTCATGGATGTCCACAATTGCTTCCTGAGAACTGAGTAACTTCAGCTTGTCCATGATGTTTACAAGTGTGGCAGAGCAGACTGAAGAATGCAAACTGTGTGAAATAAATGGGTGTTTAGGGTGTGTTTGACTTGTAAAACTCAAATCTTCCTATGAATTTGACATGAAACAGAAAAAAAAAAGTAGTTCCCAGCATTTAGCGTTTGTGCTAGCTAAGTTGCTCTCATTTCTCTATTCCACTGTTTCCCACACACACTGGTACAGCATGTTTCTTTTACACAGAAAAGCAAATTAAATGCTCACCTACATGACCACATCCATGAAAATGAGTCAAATTAATTTTTTGAGGTAAATTAGTTACAGCACATTAGAATTCAGCATGGAAATACTCAAAATTTAAATGGATTAGTTGAAATTTAGCTTAATTCACTTTCCAAGTAAATTAATCTAAATCAAATCAAGGCCACTAATTCTAAATTGGAATTAAGTAAGGTTTTAAGATTATTTTAACTAATCCACATTGGATGCATGTTTATAGTTAAATATTAATTAGTTTCCTAAAATGTCTCTATTTAGATAAATACAAAGACAGAGTATAACCAAGATGACACATTTTTGACCAGCTGCTCTGGATAGTTTCCATATGTTGTTTCACAAATGACATGGTGCTGTGATCAACTCTCAACCATAACAACACAGAAGCCCTGGGTTTTGGTATATTTCAAGGTTAATAGTATTCATCTTTTATCCCAGTGAAATAAAATAGAAATTTAGTCCTAATTACTGCACAACAAGAAAACATATGTAAAAGGTAACAAAACCAAACAAAAATCTTAACTGTACTGTAAGGTATCTTTCTAACTTCAAACTTTGCTTGGCTAAGCTGATCTCCTATGACAAGATAACCCACTAAGTGGATGAGGGAGAGGCTGTGGGTGTTGGTTATCTGGACTTCAGTAAAGCCTTTGACACCGTTTCCCACAGTGTTCTCCTGGAGAAATTGGCTGCTCATGGCTGGGATGGGCATACTCTTTGCTGTGTAAAAAAGCTGGCTGGGCAGCCAGTCCCAAAGAGCTGTAGTGAATGGAGTTAAATCCAGTTAGCAGGCACTCACAAGCGCTGTTCCCCAGACCTCACTACTGGGGCCAGGTTTTTTTAATACCTGATCTGGATGAGGGGATCAAGGGTACCCTCAGTAAGGTTCCTAACAACACCAAGTTGTATGGGTCTGGAGTTTATATGCTTGAGGGTAGTAAGGCTCTACAGAACTTTCTGGACAGGCTAGATCAACGGGACAAGGCCAACTGTATTAAGTTCAACATGAATCAGTGGGTGGTCCTGCACCTGGGTCACAACAACCCCAGCCAATGCTACAGGCCTGGGGAAGAGTGGCTGGAAAGCTGCCCGCCTGAGAAGGACCCAGGGGTGCTGGTCAGCAGCTGGCTGAATACAAGCCGGCAGTTGGCCCAACGGCCAAGGTGGCCAACAGCATCCTGGCTGGTATCAGAAACAGTGTGGCCAACAGGACTAAGGTAGTGATTGTGCCCCTGTACTCAGCACTCCTGAGGTTGCACCTTGAATACTGCACTTCATTTTGAGCCCCTCGCTACAAGACAGACATTGAGGTGCTGGAGCATGTCCAAGGAAGAGCAACAAAGCTGGTGAAAGATCTGGAGAGCAAGTCTTGTAAGTGGTGGCTGAGGAAATTGTGGTTGTTTAGTCTGGAGAAAAGAAGGCTTAAGGGGAGGCCATATCACACTTTACAACTACCTGAGAGGTTGTAACAAGGTGAGTGTGGTCTCTCCTCCCAAGTAAGCAGTGACAGGACAAAAAGAAATGGTTTCCAGTTGTGCCGGGGAGGTTCCGATTGGACATGAAGCAAATTTTCTTCACCAAAAGGTTAGTAAAGCAATGGAGCAGGCTGCCCAGGGAAGTGATTGAGTTACTTTTCGTGGAGGTATTTAAAATACACACATAGATGTGGTACTAAGGGACATGGCTTAGTGGTGGACTTGGCAGTGCTAGCTTAATGGTTTCCCTTGATGTTCTCAAAGGCCTTTTCCAATTTAAATGATTCTATGAAATGCTAAGTACTGAAGTTTAAGGACATAGTTTGCTACTGACTTGCATAAAACCTGGCCAACAGATTTCAAAAAAGTGTTTGCTACATACAAATGTTTGGATAAATGTTAGCTGGTAACAAATACTAGCCAATTTCTAGCCAGTAATACATGCAATATCATATAATCAAGACAGAAATATGGCAGAAAGCCAAGTTCTTAAGCATACAGGTTTCAATCTTACCTATCCTGCTGCAGATGGTGACCAACAATTCACCAACTGTTTTGGAATCATCCACCATGACTGTTTTCACTGAACCATCCAACATACGTATTTTCTGAGGTCTTTGTTTCTTTTTGTACTCCAATACATCCTAAGAAGTAAACAATACTGTTTGTGAAAGCTTTTGGAAGCTACCACAAGCCAACCCACTAACTTAAATACCTAAGCCCAAGGTTGCCTCCCCACACCCCAAGCTGGATTTTTCCTTTGTCCCAGTATAGGTAAATTTATTCACATAACAAACTTGAGAAGTGACTATTTTTAATTCTGCCAATGTAATTTTTGAAGAATTTGTCTTAGCTGGCAAGATAAAAATCTAGGCAGGACAGGACAGACCAGAAACCCTTTGCGCTGCAAAGACTAGTCTGGCAATTAAAAAGGATAGCTATGCCTTTTGGCTGTACGCAAGCTGGCCATAATGGAAACAAATATGTCCTCATCATCTTTAGCATACAAGAAGCCTGCTATATGCAAGGTCACCTCAAATATAGAGGTTATAAAACTTACTTTTTATCTTTCTGTTAATCATTCTACAAAGATACTATTGGCCACAGTAGCTCACAGCCACAACCAGATGCAGGAAAAAAAAACTAACTACAGAGGTACAGCAAGGAAGAGAAATGGGTCAATTACAGGAACAGACTGAAGACTCTCCTACACCTCCAAATGCTAAACATTTTTCCTGATATTTGGGAAACAAGTCTTCTAAAAAAAGTGTCGATGAAAGAAGTAACAGACTTGCACCATACCCCATTTCTCAGCATGTAATAATCCAGTGTTCTTCCAGCCTCCAGCCATATACCTTTGCGAGGATCTTCATCTGATAAGAACAATCCATAGTCAGAGGCTGTAGAATAGAAGAAATAGAGAATCACTGAAAAGAGTCAAACATAAAAAGCCAACATGGTTTTTACTCAATGGTTACACTTCCATTACCTTCCAATCTCAATCAACTTGACCAGAAAATTTTTTTTGTGCTTCAGAAAATACTTAACTCAGCAGCTGACAGCAGGGTAGATCAGGCTTTACAGAAGATGCACAAAAACTTCACTAAGCAAGAACAAGTCATATATACTGTGCAATTCATATTATGTTTATAATTCATTCTCTTCAAGGCAAACTTTTCAAATTTTTTTTAGGTCCTGCTTTGGAATGGACTAACCAGAAGTACAGGCTGTTTGGGATTAACCAGAATATAATATTTCAAACACTAGTTCTGTATTAAAACCAGCTTCTTTTCACCCTTTCGCATACTGAGTTTATATCAGATTTAGGCATTTAAAAAATGCAAGGCTTCTGATTTTATATCCATAGTCTCAGGGAAAAACTTGCATCTATTGCAGGCTAAACATGTGTCTGTTGATTCTCTTAGAATCACAGGTAAATGAATTCGTGCTTATAAACAGGTTGTGACCTTTAGAAGGATACAAAAAGCCTTTCACAGAGCACAGAAATATGAAGCAGCACAGACTGCTTGGGTATTAACTTCTGGGGGATGCACCCTAACAATAAAATAGTAGTAGCTGTGCAGCTTGCATGTTAACATCACAGCCACCTTTTTGCCAGCATGCAAGCTTGTTGGAGAAGTGAAAAGTGCATGGTTGAGGGTCATAATGCAGGACAATTACAAGTTCTGTTGTACAGGAACTAATTAGATTTGCACCACAGTGACTCCTGAACTAATAGGCAAACACACATTTTATCAGCCATAAAGAAGGGGAAAGGATATGTTATTTCTGTTGTCCACTCAGCTTCAAAGTTGAAGATCATAATTGCACTGCAACCACATATAAAGGAAAAGCCCTACTGTATAATCTGAGAAGAGTTCCTAGGCTTTTCTATGAGTTTCATGATATTCAGGGATATTTATTACTCAACTTTGGAATTCAACAGCTGTTCAAGAATTACTGCCTTGAGAGATCAGTATGGTAAAAATGCACAGCTTGTATGTGAAAATTGAAGTTCTGTCTGAATTTTTTGACAACTTTGACATTTAAACCAGAGTTTTTGTCCAAATGAAGATCTATCTCACTGTCGACATTCATCTAATTTGCTCAATAGGTACAGGGTCAGTTGCATTTGATTATGATGTAGCAGCACTGTGAAGATGGTTTGCACAATATGATGATACTTTTACTTATTAGCCAGTTCCAAACATTTTCCTTTGCACATTCTGGAGATGTCCAGCTATTCTTTTGTAATTTGTGTTGTGCCTTCCTTTGCTAAGGCTCGAAATAAGTCTGCCCAAATTTTTCTAGAAAGCATTGCCACGAGCATTGCTTTAAAAAGATGGTACCACAAAAATTGCTCTCCAAGCAGGGGAAAAAAATCATCTTTCTGGCAAACAAGAAATTTAAGAAGTCAAAGTACCACAAAAAAGCATTCTCTCTAGAAAAACCTCTGTCAGGACAGAAGGAAGAAAAAGAATGTCAGTTAAAGAATGTCAGTTAAAAATCTCTCTGCACTTTGTGTATTTCACTCCCAAGCATTGTGATTTAAATAACAAAAAACCTCCACCAAGAAAACAAACCACCATCCAACCTGAAAGATAAATGGAGGAAACAGCAGAGTGTAAAAAACTCCAGAGGGTCTGTGCGTGTGCAATTAAGGCAATGAATTGACTAAGGACAAATACAGGAACTCACCTTGCCCTGTTTGCGCCTCTGGCACCCGCTCCCGAATAACTCTGCAGGCATCATACACTGCAGTGGATGGTTCAAACTGCATTGTCTTCACTACATTGCATTGGCGGACACAGATCTTCAAGGAAAGAGCTACCATGGTGTCAAGTCACTTGCAAGTTCCTCCTAAAGTATCTGAAAATGCAGCAATGGCATTATTGCTTAGAGTTTCCCATTTAAATGCTTTAATACACTCTTTTGTAAAAAAAGGAAATAGTTCAGTAGAACAATACATATTAAAAAGCAGATTTATATAAAGTCTTATTAGCTAGAAACTATCCCAAACAGGTATTTTTTTCAGTATATTGGAAATGATTTTCTAAAAACTTGTGTAGATATACGTAAAGGTTGATACTTCATCTGAACTAAGTCAAAAAGGTGCACAGGAGAGCAATACACTTAAGTGGTATATTGCCAACATATTTACTACTGACAAAAAATTATTTTTCTCTCATCACATCTGTTTATTAGAACATTTAGGTTAGCAGATAATTAACAGCTTAGAGTAACTACTTAAACAAAAGCAGGATTTTCTTAGCACATAATCTTCAGAAAGGAGAAGTTATAAAGCATGCCATACCACATTGTGGGTTTTTTAAGTCTCCATGTAGATTTGCTAGATGTTTTTATTCTGTTGCACAGCTACCCAGAGCTTCAAGGAGGAGTTATTTTTTGTTTCAGCTGTATTTCAGAAACTTCACTAAATTGGACTGCATTTGTCTATAGAAACAGGAAACTACAGATGCTTTTTGGTTTGTTTCATTTTGCAGATAGTCTGGGTTTTGTCTGGAGTGTCTTCCCTTGCTGTCATAACACTCCCAACCACTCTTCCATCACTGCACTTTCCACAGCCATCTCCAAGAACTCTTCACAACTGAAGTCCATTCGACATAAACACAGAATCTACTAGAATCCCCTAACCCTTCCTGCATAACTTCACGTATGTGTATTTTAAAGAGAAGTATGTAAGATTCTATGGGCTACTGCCACTGATGGTAATTTGAGCAGGAGAAATTCCAGTAGGTAAAAATTTAAGCCTCAGTTGTGCTTCTTTTTACAGCCTAGGTACTAGTACTCTTTGGCGAAATCATTCTAAGGAATAGGAAGGAGCCACCATTTACATTTCACCAACATACTGAGCTCAGCAATTACAGACCTTCTCCAAGACTCAGATGGCAGGTAAACTAGTTCTCTACCAATAACATTTAGGAGCAGCTTTGGTTCCAAGATGTCATCATTCCACACTTTTTTGTGGCAGTCCATCTATCTGCCTATTGAGCAAATGACCCTACTTCAGATTTTTTAGCACTTCCAAGTTTACTCACTACCAGTCTGAAATGCTAAATAGAAGAGTATCTGAAAAAGAAAAAAAATTGCAAATAACTGAAAAAGCCATAAAAGAAGCATCAATACACACACCTCAATTCTTTCCCTATCTATCAGTGTCTGATAATATTAGTTTGCATTTTGAACCAATCGCTGTAGGCAGAGTTCTGATAAATAAATGAAGAATCTCCCACATAACAAATACTAGCTTCTAAAACCCATCTCAAAAGGATTTTACTTTTCAGGAATAATTGTCCATTTCATCAGCAACACAAAATAAATGCAAGAAAAAAAAATCTCAATGCTATTTCCATAGATTCACCATAACTGGGTTCAGTTTAGCACCTGATCATTTATACATAAGCAAACCTCAGAAATTACAAAAATAAAAAGATCATATCCCAAGAAAGTACATATTGGAGCAGCTTTTCATCATCCAGAATAGTCACAGGAATAAAAATTATGTCCACATGTCCTTACATGCACTGTCTAAATAAAAAGTGGCACACTAAACAGCTGGAAAAGAGACAGATCAGCTTGGAAAACAGTCTGACCAAGTTTCTTGGAAAGCCGTTCTAACCCACAGGTGGCTCTGAAACCTTAAATGTGAGTTGCCAGTGTGGTAAGGGTGAGCCACAACTCCTGCTCCCCCCTCTTCCTGGTCACTGTGTCAGAGGAAGGCTGTTATAATGCAGCCCTGTGAACTATTTCTCCCCTGTTTTCTAACCTCACAAAACCAGGAAATTATAGAAAGTGGCACCAGTGATGAAGTTATGGAAAAGTCTCTTCTCCTCTTAGCTGTCTATTGCACTCGAAGGTAAGACTTGCAAGCTGCATCCAACACATCTTTAGACTTCTGATTATCTTGCCTATTAAAAGGCAAAATGGATACTTATCTTTTCCTGTCAACTCTCCCATCAAGAAGCTGCAGTATTAATTTTTGGTACTGCCCTGGTATTGGCTATGAGAGAATTAATTTTCAGCAGAAGCTGCAACGAAACACAGCCAGGACAAATGACCCACACTAGCCAAAGAGGTATTCCATACCACATGACATCATGCTCAGCATAAAAGGGTGCTAGCTGCAGAAAGACAGGGCGGCTCTGGAACTCTCTGAGCATATGGTCATTAGGTGAGCAGATCAAATTGCCTATCACCCGCAAGTACTGTTATTTTCCTCTCCCTTTGCCATCCCAGCAAAATATCTTTATCCCAATCCACAAGTTTTGCCTTTGTCTTCCAATTCTCCTCCCTGTCCCACTGGGAGAGGGAAAGAGTGATGGAGCGACCAGCTGCTGGGTGCTCAGCTGCTGGCTGGGGCTAAACCATGACAGGTATGAATGGCTTCAGCTCAAGGGAAACAGACATTCAGAAAAAAACACCTAAGCACATTTAAGAATCATTAAAAAAAGAGACTTGAATAGAAGCATTAAAAGATGTCTTCTCTCTTCTGCCAACACATAAAGGAGTAATACAGAGGACTGCATCTGTGTTCTCTGACATTAAGGCAAAGTGTAGAGTTGCACAGGCACATTGCGGCACTTCCTGAAAGATGGAACTAAATTTCTTCTACGTCAGAGAAGAGGATCCACCTAAAAACCTCTGTCTGCAATGAAATCATGTACTGCTTCCTGCTATGGAATACTAGACAGATGACTGAGCAGTCAAAAATTAGCTGCTGCATGGAAAGTTTCAAGCAATGCAAATCCTGTATTACTGGCACTGAGAGTAGCAGTTCTCATGTAACTTACGGTGATGCAGTATTATGCTTCCTGTGTATAACTAAATCTTTTTACGTTTCAGAAAATAACATGGCATGAAAACAGACACTTATTTGCAAACAGAAAATTCTACTTACTCTGTAGTTAACCCTTTTATATGTAACAATCAAAACCTGAATTTAAAGAAGGTCACTAACTTGTACCTAGGAACATCCAGACTCAATCCAGTGTCTACTCTCCCTTTATGAATGGAGGAAAAGGGACAAAGAAAAAACAAATGGTGAAGACTGATTAAGAAACTTAAACCAGAAAAAAAAATATTCTGGTAACATTTTTATTATTTTGTGATTTGTACTGCTCTTTTCACTAGGTTAGCACAAATTTAGCAAACCACAGCATTCAGATACAACTTGATCTCACCTGTGAGATCCAAGAGTCAGAACTTGAAAACAGTTTAGCCAGTATATCACTAAGTCACACACTTGAGAAATTGAAAAAATAAGTAGAGGTGCTGCTTCTTAAAACTTAAAGGAAAAAAGTATTTTAATATACATTAAGTAGTTTCTTAACTTGTTGATATTTTCACTTGGTGACTGCACAGAGAAACCATCAAAATGTGTGTCAGAAGGAAGTTCAACAGACAGTCCAACACTGCAAAATGACACATCCCTATGACGCCCCTGCCAAATGCTCACTTAATCTATTCTGATGAAGCTCCATTAAAACAGAGTCTACAGCATCCACAGGGAGGCTGCTCTACTTGTTTTTCTTTTTACTACTTACACACTGAGCGGCTTCCCCCTAGGTTTTCAATCTAGGGCTTCCACTCTGCCAAAGAACCTTTTTTCCCTGCCCTATGTAAACAGACATGGCAAAATGATCCAATTTTACAAGTTGCGAACCTGTTACTGTGTCCTCCTAAAGCACCTCCCCTTTTTTCCAGTGTTAAATACAACTCCTTATAAAGGAAGGACATAAGTGCATCAGTGGTCTTGTCTCCTTCAAATCAGTGCTCTTTGTTTCAGAGACACCAAAGGATGCTTTATTCAAAAAACAGCATATGAGTTACCAGCTTCCTCCAACACTATGTTCTCAAACTTCAGAGAAAGATTTTGATCTGCCTCCTTCACATTACCCTCCAGCTCTAAAACTCGCCATGTGCATTTCAGGAATAAGTGGGACAGGCAGTTTCCTTATCCTGGGTAACAGCCAAAATAAGACAGCTGGTTTTTGTCATAATAGCTAAGAACATGGTCAAGAAAAAGGGCTGAGATCACAGAGGAAAAACAAGGGAAAAAATATCTTCTGTTTTCCCTTTACTATATATATTCATTCACACCATGTTTAAGTATTTACCTGTGCAGGTAAAAGACTCCTTCTGCTCCCCAGTATCACTGGGAATGGAATGGCTGACCTAAAGTCAAGTAGTTCCTCGAAATAAGGAGTATTTTAGGGAGAATGGATTGTCTGATACTAATTCTAATGCTCTGCAAGTAATGAAGTAGGTAATTTTTAAATCAAACTGTGACTGATGTGTGCTTGCAAGATTGGAGCCTGAAGTAGTGTTATGTATCTGACAGGTCTGGGACAGAGCAGCAGCTCTGAGCTCTTTAAGGAAAACCCCACAGATCATTAGTGATACAACTCAGGGCTTACAAATACGCCTTGGAGACTATACATCAAGGCCTCAAGTCGAGCCATCAGAGTGGTTCACACATTTTAAACACATAAACCCTAAAATATCATCATGTGCTGAAAAGTAAGACATAAAAATGAGGCAATATTAAGGTTCTTTACAGTAAAGTAACCACAAGCTGGAGGAATCCAACTGCAGTGCAGCAATGCCATAACCACAGCAGCAATCAGCTCCCCTTCAGCTTCAGAAGTTAACAGTCCCTCTCACAGCTGCTAGTGTTTCTGTTTGCATCATCACTTCTCCAACAATTCTGACTTTTTTGGGGGGGTGTTGGCTATTTCATTTTTGAAGAATCTTTGTCTTTTTGATAGAAATGGGTTATGGAGTGATTATACACAGAACATTCAAAACAGCAGTACTCTCTGCCAGAGGAGCGGGAGCAACAAGTAGTAAAGAATGGCCACTGTCCCAGTTAGGTCTCCACAGACTCTGGTCATTGTACCTCTGAAGGATTAAGTTTGCAGCAGGTACCTGCTCTTCCATTTGCACAGCCATCCTTCAATTCTCAGCTGAAATTACTGTAGCCTTCCCGAAAGCTCTCTGCATAGACATGTCCTTACAAAAGCTACAGCTAGAATGCTGTTACTGTAAAATGGCAATAGGTGGGGGGTTTAGAAGCAGATACAAGCTCAATGAGCAGTTAAACTATTTCTCTTTAATAGTTTCTCGTCATTAAAAGAAATTTTCAGAAATTCTAGGGGCCAATATTTACAACATTAAATATCTCCATCTCTGGTAAGCTAGGTATTTTCAGTGAAACAGTTTAAACATTAAACATAAAAACATTCTTTGCTGAAATAGTATTAAATATTTATATAGTTCTGAACATTCTTTCATTTCAAGTTGCTTTTTTTCCTGGTGTCATTTCAGAGGAGCAAAACAGAACTACCAAATACCTAGCAGGACTCCCAGAGCTGAGTAACATACTCATTTTGTCAAGTACTACTATACCTTTTCCTTTGTCAGCTTTAACAATAATTTCTACATTCATTTCTACCAAAGTAACAAGTAAAGAGCTTCTGCATGGATTTACTCTCCAATTTCCTTCTTCTATAGAGCTTGGCTTTCTCCTGCTGAGCCATTTCTATAAAACTATGAAGTGAAAAGGAAAATCTACTTTTCAGATACACATTCAAGAGTTTTTCCCAGGCCCATGTGCTGCTCACCAGAAGCACAGCACACTCTACTACATGGCACAGCCAACCTAGGTAGTGTTTGAATTGAGGCAATTCCAGCACACTACAGCTGCTGAAGTAGCTATACTACAGTGTAAAATCACTGAATAATAAAACCAGGAAACAGCATCTGTGACTTTAAATCAGTGAAAGTTAACCCTGCAGTTCAACAATGACAAACCAGTGGTGTAATGGGATTAAGGAGGATCCAATTGTAAGTATGAATAAATGCTGCATGGTTAGTGGTGCTCTTTTACTCAGATCCCCTAGTGCAGCTCCCTACTGCAACTAGAAATTAGATGAAACCAAACCTGCAGGACAAGCAAAATATTTCTTCCAAGTTCCTTCCAGATCCTCTATATTTCCGCTCTCCCAATATAAGACTAGCACAAACAGTACCCTCCTCCTCCTAAACTTCTTCTTGAACACAGAAAAAGCAGCACACCAAATATTGGCACACCCAGAGAAACACTCAGGTTGTTTTCACTTGTCTAAATAGTTTGCATGAAAGCTACTAACAAGTAGTTTACAATAAATACACCATCTAATTCTAACTACCAAATTACATGCAATGCTACAGGCCTGGATGACCCATTCTGATGTTTTAAAACATTGCTGTAGCTGCTAGGTCAGTCTACCTACCAATTAATGGAGCATCAATACACAGTGAAAACAACACAGATTTCCTAGAAGTGTCAACTATGGTTACTTACAATACTGTAAGTATTGTTACTTATTGTTACAATACTGTAAGTAACCACAGTAGTACTAAAATAGTCTAAATAGGTGGCTTTTAACAGCAATGAAGCTGGTAAACTTATCCCCTGGAAAAAAATTTCTAGAGCAAAGTAAGTTTTAATATATCAACATTTCCTTGGACAAAATTTTATTCCAGTAATCCCAGAAATCAAGGGCAGCCTGCTCTATTTGTTCCATTTTTCAGAGACACACCTCACTGGGTTTTGTTCAGAAGTATACTTGTCCAGCAGGCACCTCACTGTGCATTGCAAAGAGTACTGCTCAGGACCCTGGCTGTAAACTTCTGCTCTAGTAGGAAAATTCTCAGTCTTTCTGAGTATGAGAAGAATCTACAAGAAACCAAATGCCACCATCAAGGCATCTGAGGATCCTTTGATTGCTAGCCAACTTCTCCACTGCTACAACAAATGGCTTTCCTAACCAGCTCCTTCAAAAGCCTTCTATAACAGCATATAATAATGAGTTGTCTGCCATTTTTTGGTCTGTGCTAAAAGCACTAAGACGGATGACACCCATACTGATCAAGGCCAGACTTGCCCTAGTTCAAAAGCTTGTATGATTCTTGTCAGGCTCAAAGTGCTGAATTAGCAAGGGATCCAACTCTGTACTGCTAAAAAACTTTACAGGTCAAACCAGTACTATGGACATGGATGTCAGGTAATGTATAGAATGTCTGTCCCATAGTATCTTGCTCAGATTGACTAGCATAGTTAAAACAACTACAGAAATTCCACAAAAGATTCCCCAAGAAACTAAATCCTATCCAAAAGGCCAGCTCTACTAGACTGGGAAGGTGGCACTGATGTTACAACTATCTCATTCGCCACTGTACCAGACAGACACCATGCAATGAGGAAGCAGAGTTATCCTGAAAAGCATTTTACAAGGACTCTCAAGAGACATGTAACCCAGGGCAAAAAGCTGTGTGTCTAAGTATCAATGAGGACAGGAGTTTGCCTCACATAATTTCAAGAATCAACTAATATCAAGCTAAAAGCATACAATAAAGCAGCAGAATGGCTTACAAGATGCATGGGAGAAATGAGATTTAGAGGGGTTATCAGTTAGTCTGACCTCCCTGACCTTTCACACCCACCTGGCTTAATTTGCACCATTCCTACCCTAATGTCTGTATTGTCTTCCAGCTGATGAGGCCATAACATTATCCAGGCATTATGGATCAGAGAATGCAAAATCTCAGCTATTACCTCTGCTTAATACTATGAGGATATGAACACTATGAGGGCCTTTTGAACTGCATGAAACTCAACAGGGACAAGTGCAAGGTCAGAGTGATCCCAAGCACAACTACAAGCTGGGCGGATTGAAAGCAGCCATGAGGAGCACATGGCGGTGCTGGTGGATGAGAAACTCAACAGGACCAGGCCATGCATGCTTGCAGCCCAGAAGGCCAACCGAATCCTGAGCTGCATCAACAGCAGCAGGACAGCTTGCCAAGCAAGGTGATTCTGCCCCTCTGTTCTCTTACGACTCCATAACTCCAGTACTGCATCCAGTTCTGGGGTCCCCAGGAGAAGAAAGAGATGTTGGAGCAAATCCAGAGGACGCCACAAAGATGATCAGAAGGCTGTCCAGTGGGACAAAAGTTCTCTGTTCTTTTTGGTACTCCCATCACCTCATGCTGGCACAGGATACATCACATTTTCTGCTGTTCACAGTTGAACATCTAATTGCAACAAACCAAATAGCCTCTGTCTGCTTTGACTGATGGTAAGACCTCCTTAAGCAAATGGCACTAAAAAATACAAACCCAGCTGTACTGATAGCCACACAGGATATTTCAAAAGCAATGAAAGCAAATGAAATCATCGTCCTTCAAAATCAAGGATTATGGAACCACAAGACAGGCAGGTGATTCCCCAGGCACAGAAGATAACACCAAGCATTTTACTACAAACACAACAGCACTTAAATTAGTTGGTCTTAGCTGTTATGGGCATCTTATGTACTTATCATCTAAAAGTTCACACTGCTTCTTCCCAAGGAAGATTTCCCTCTCTTTAGTATTTCATTGCTGCCAATTTTTAACTCATTTATACCACAATGCTCTCAAAAATATTTAAGGGGTGCTATTAATATGCTTCCTTCAAACACTAGGCTGATTCCCCACCAGAACATATAGCAGCTGAACCACTGTATGTCTGAAACACGTCTGTATGTCACAGCAAAGCCTTCATCAACTCCGTGACCAATAAGACACTGAAGATGTCATCACTCGTCAGCTGCTTTGCCATTCCCCTGCGAACAGTATAAAGAGGTGCTTCAGGATCAACTACTACCAATGTGCAATTAGCACACTTATAAGCACAGGACATAAGTTCCAGTCAAGTAAGTTTATTTCAATCTCTAATTAGCTCAAAAGACAAGAGCTATAAACCGATAGATTAAAAGTTGATGTCCTAAATTGTCAATGAGTACAAAGACATCAACTTCGGGGACTCTAAAAGTAGCCTGGCAACCTCAGGTATTGCATGCTGTCTGGGGCAGCTAGTCAGAACTCGAACCTTGAATAAGCAAAAAAGTATAATCCTTCCTTCCATCAGCTATCATACAAAGGAACTTAATACTGTACAGCACAAAACATTGTGTATCCTCTGTATATATGCAAGGATAATTAACATTCAATACCTCATATATGCCCAAGAAAAGCCCTGTTCAGCCACAATGCTTGTATATACACACCACACATCCTGATAAGCAAGTGTACAGTTAAAACTTCATGAATCTCCAAAAAATTCACAGCATAGAATTCTGAATCTTAAAAATCAAGCCACTTGGGAAAAAAAAAAGTAAAAAGATGAACGAGAGCAAGCTTTGAAAAGCTATTGTAAAAGTAGGCTTTAATCATTAGTAATCAGGATGTTTTCAGTTCACATTATAGTTGTACATGGACAGCTTCTATTTTGCAAAGAGCTCAGCAAGGATGTACCCTCGAGCAGAATTATCTGAGACACAAAAATATTTGAGTTTTAATTAAGAGTTGTTTACAGGACAGACATCTTATTAGCAATTCTACTTGTTTCCTTTTTAAGTCAAAAGACATATTTGCAAGTGAAGTTTCTTGAATATATCTTCAAAAGGATGTATAAATTCCATGAGGCTACAGGAGGAAAGACATTGTTCCAAACAGAGCTGTAACAGTTTTTAGATGACAGAAGCAAAGAGCTTGACTAGAACTAGTTGTAACATAGAAGTCATTAGCCTCATGAGTAGGAGCTTCCAACATGGCAAAGACAGAACTCTGACGAGGTTTTTCTGGGTATTTTTCCTATTTTGCAAGGACACTGCAGGAGAAAGCTGAAAACAGGGAAGATGAGTTACAACAGAAATCAGAAATGCCTCAATACCCTTTTGCTAGGTTTCCCTCCAAATAAAGTGCTTCCCTTGGAGTCCTTGGGAGGATGGTACTAAATTGCAGACTACAGAAGTGTAATTAAAGTAGTATTTGAGATACATAAGACATTTGTGTTTGATAGGGTTTTCTTTGGGTCTGGTGGGGTTGGTTTTTTTCTTTGTTTCAGGGGTTTTGTTGCTGTTCTTGGGGGGTTGCTTTATTTTTGTAAACCTAAAAGAATTGCTTTTAAGGTTAATCTATGTCTGTCACAAGAGCTGCAACTTGCTTACAGTGAGACAGGCACTACTTCAAAGATATATTCCAATTTCTGGTCATTTAAGAGCACATAGGTAAATTATAAAAGAATAGTTTATTTTCTGTGAAGGACTGAAGCTGATCCAGAATTGATTTTTCAATATAGTAGATTTGAGTGTTTGAAACATTTCACCCACAGATTCTATATCACACTAACAGTACTCATCACTTGAACCATCAAGGGGCCTGATAAACCCAGACAGTTCTGTATATTCACACTATTTTCAACTGTTTTACTGTTTTGAAGGGCAATTCTAAAGTTTTTATGTCTAGGTTCACAACCTTTGAGCACACTCACATCAATAATTTTTTCCCACCAAATTATTTAAAAACCACCACTCAGTTCTGACCTAGGCCAGCCATTCTTGGTAACTGTCCCAAAGTAAGATGCATTAAGTCAGAGTTGGCAATACAGTCATTAAATGACACAGTTAGGATATGGGTTCACATACTATGGTTTAAATATTATTCTGAATTTCCTCCCTTTCCTCCAAGTGAAATGCATAGGCAGAGTTTAGAATACGTGGAGAATTGTACAGTAATAACTGTGGACCATTCAAAAGATGACAACAGAATCTTTTTCTTCAGGTGCAGAAACAACATGGTTAACATTCCAGATAGAAGTGTCATGGTAAACCATAATAGGATTTTTTTTTTGTTGCTGTTGCTTTCCTCCCACCTTCCTGCACATCACCTGATGCCACCCTAGAACTTTTTGATCCTTTTCTTTAATGAGAACAGTAGTCAGAAGTTACTACATACCCTCCTTGGAGAACACGAAGGCAACTAACAGTCTGCTTGAGTTTCTTGCAAGCTTTATAAACAACCTTCTTGATTCATTATGGAAGTTGAACTACTGAATAAAATAAATTTCACTTCATTACTGAAATAGATCCATATTGATCATACTGACCAGTATCATCATCCAGAATAAGATGGGGTAGACAAAGTCTTCAGAAACAGCTTCGCCATAGTGAAGTTTAAATAAAATTGACAGTCTTGTGATGAGAATGTGTTACATGGAATAGTTCTCTGCTCCCAGTGATTTCATCTGAAATGTGCAATAAAGATTTCCCAGTTGGAAATTTCAGATTTACCAATGATTCTAAACAAAGTCTGAAAATACCTCCTTCTCAGACCACATCCTTAAAGGGGACCCTTCCCTCCCTGAAAAAACCCCACTAAAAAAACCCCACACAAAACCCCGACATTACAGTAACTTATTCAGAGGACCTGAAAAGCAAGAGCTGAACATCTCTTCTCCCCTTCATTATGTTACAGTTCATGTTTATTATTTCCCAGGTTCAGTGGAGAGTTCAGTGTTCATGTCTGCACTCAACATCACAAAGCCAATTTTTTCTTTTTTATGCTCTTTCTAGGGTGTTCCCAGCTTTTGCTCTTGTGCCAAAAGTTTTGTTTTCACTGCTGACTTCCACAGTGAGTTTCATGTGCTTCCAAAAAATAAAACCATGAAAGACAAGACAGAAAATGGAGGACAGCTATGCCAGGACTTTCATTTTTTCCATCACTGTGTAAAACAGAATCATGGAATTCTGTTTGTCATGAGGTAGGCATGACTTGCCACCCAGCAAATGGGCCTTGTCTGGTACCAGCACTTCTGAGAAACAGATGACTGTTCACAAGGTCCTGGTGTCATACAATAAATTTTCTGATTATTTTCTTTTACATGATTAAATGAGTTTTGAAAATAATTCCTGTCTTGAAGGAACATGAAACCAAACAGAATCCTGAAACATAAGCTGCTATTAGCATTGTGAAAATTCAACAGCGTTTTAAACCTGTACTTAAAACTAGAGTATCCTAACTTCATACTACAAAAACACAAGGACAGGTGCCTTACTCAACAGAAACCCATTCCATTCTTATCTGATCTCACCAAGGTTGTCATCTTCTGCACACAGTGCAAAGCACATTATTTCTATAGCTGTAACCAAGCACAATGTATACAGGCAAAACATTACACCCATACTCAAAGATTTGTTAACTATTTTGGTTTCTATTACCACCCAAAAAGGAACAAATAAACCACACCTGTAGAAACACATAACATGTTCACAAACTATTAAAGAATTCTGCTTTATTTTTAAAAATGCTTGTGTTGGTAAAAAAGGTATTAAATTTACTGATATGATAAATAACATACTTAATGATTGTGGTGGTTCAGTCCCAACCAGTGGCTGACCACCCCACACCACTCACTCCCAAAGGAGGAAGAGACAGAGCCTCCTGGGTTGGGATAAGGACAGTTTACTAGCAGTTTCACTGTGAAAGGAGCAATAACAGCCTACAGTGAATTTCACTTACACCCAGTGGTAACAGAGTACCTCACAATACAAGGACAGACCTGATGCCCTGGCCACACTCAGACTGCCCTGGAGGCACGCAGGCGTGCCCTTCCCCAACCAGCCCCTTCTATCCTGAAGTGATGTCAGGTAGTATGGAAAACAGCCTGGGCTAATGCAGCTCACCTGGGCTATTTCCTTAGGGAGGTTAACTCTGGCCTGGCCAGAACCAGGAGAATGATATATCAAGTCTTAATTTCAGAAATACAATTTGGCTTTGATAAACTACTTCTTTTTAAGTGCTAGCACACTAATGTTACATAAATACAGCATATTTGTGTGTGCATGCACAATACAAGTACATACACACACACCCCAAAAATTCACCATGGCTTGTAAGCATCGCACATCATTAAGTTGGCAATTAAAAAAAGGCTAGAGAGAATACACAATTCCCTAATATGTTGTCCAGTGCAATAAGTACACACAAGGTCAAAGCCCTCCTCGTACTGTTCCTCCCTCCACAATCATCACTAACTCCATGGCCAACTAGTTTAGCTGTAAATTTAAGACCTCAACAAGCATTTAAAATAAAACATCCTTACAGCTACTGCAGGCTCAGCATCCTGCACCAACTCCAGTTGCAACAGAATGGTCACTGGATTGCTCAGATTGAATGATGTATTTACAATTTGATTAATAATGCAATACTTAAAGATTAAGTAATCCTATCCATGATAGCAGAACAAAGAAACATTCAATGGAAAAAACTGAAATGAAACTTCAGCATAAATGCTAATGGTAGTGGTATTACCTCACTGTTTTCTTGGAGACGCACAGCACTACTACCACAGATAATGAATTAAATGCCAGATACCACCTATTTTTACAAGATACTTATCTAAACATTTACAATTAAGCACTGTTTACCTATGTGCCTGAATAATGCACAGCATTCAACCAGCATTACCTTCAGGCCTACACTAGAATTGTCATGCATAAACATGAGTAATTGACCTACTTTTTCAAGCCTTCCAAATCCCTCTGCTAGAATTGTTTTATTATAGAGAATAGTCCTTCTATGCTGGTGTAATTTATTTTCTTGAGCAACCAATCCTTTTTCTCCAAGACGTACCTTACTGTAACAACTAGCCAAAACAGGAGTGAGATGTTTTCTCGTATAACACTTCCCTGTCTGCTACAACCTAACCCCACACCAGTATTTCTCAACACAATGCTTTAAAACATTAAATAGACTTCTTCATAGTTCCCAGTTCTATTTACATCCTATTATCTTGGTATAAAACATACATTTCCTTCAAAATGGAGGAAAAAGGCACCAAAATCCTGAAATTAAATACTCAAGATCATCAAGCAAGCCAGATATTAAGAACAGGTCTCTACCCAGCTTTGACAGGTATCTCAGTTTTATTTCAGTTTCCGATTTCCTTATGTGCTATGTCACAACTGTTCTTCACCAGAGTACCATTTCTTGTGGAAAGCATGCTACAGCAGTTGCTGTAAGTGCAACTCCCATCTTTAACTGACACTATTAACAAAACCTGAAGGTAACACCCCGCTTAGCCTTCAGGACACTGCTCAGAGAGAGACTCGGGTACTGCCATGAATTTGTCTAGATCACACTGTTTCTCACCCATTCTTTGTCAGACACAGCACAGGCCTTCAAAACCATCATGTTTCACTGGCATTGACCCAACGCTTTTCATTAAATATGTGAAACTAAGTTTAAATTACTTACGAGTTTCTCACATTCAAGACCATGTTATGTTTTGTTGACTCTTAATAATCTTAATACTGGCAACTTAGCAAAGTTGAGAGGGAAATTTCAGAGATGTTAGCTACACACTGCTATTTTATTGAAAGTAACAAGTTAAATACTACTTTTCATTCACCCTTATTAAGTTAGAAAGCTTTGCAGCCAATTATTTCTTCTCCCTAAACAATGATGTCAATAGGAAATTGTAATTTCTTGTTTCAATCAAATATAAACCAGTGAAAGTTGTCTCAGACTAAGTTAGTTTAACAACAAACTTATTTACTGTATTGTCACTTTAGCAAGTTCTTCCAGGGCCAATAGGGCAATTCAGAAAGCAGCCATTCAGTAGGCTTTTGATGATTTTCATTTTCATCTTTTGTCTATGTGTTTCCAGAGCTGAAATTGTACACACCAGCACCTCCTTGTACTTAAAATCTCCACAAAGCTTTTTTCCAGAACTTTAGTCCAGAGAAGTATGTGTATCTAGAAAGCTTTCCATCTTGGGATGATGATTTTTCAGTATTCAACACATGTAGTACATGGAAACCCCCATGATCCAGTGATTGAGAACTGGGACTTAAAACCAGCTCGCTATTGGTGGCAAGAATTTAACAGAGACTACTGGTAGTGCACCACAGAAAACAGTGACTAGTTAAACCATCCACCACATACCACTACCAAATTCAAACTGCACAAAACTTCACAATGAAGGTGTGCTGGTTCTGGCTGGGACAGAGTTAATTTTATTCATAGTAGCTGTGTTTTGGATCCATGCCTAAAACAGCATTGGTAAGAGATTCTCTTGTTATTGTTGAGCAGTGCTTATGCAGAGGCAAGGCCTTTTCTGCTCCTCACCCCACCACCAAGTAAGGCTGGGGGTGCACAGGACATTAGGCGGGGACACAGCCAAGACAGTAGGCTCCAACTGACTAAAGGGACATTCCACATGATATGACACCATGCTTAGCATATAGGGGGCTGGGGGAAGAAGGAAGGCAAGGGCTATTGAGTGATGGCATCTACCTTCCTCAGTAACTGTTACACATGGAGTTCTCCTTTCCTGGAGATTGGCAAACACCTGCCTGCCAATGGGAAATGGTGAATGAAGTCCTTGTCTGGCTTTGCTTTCACATGTGGCTTTTGCTTTACCTATTAAACTGTCTTCATCTCAATCCATGAGTTTTCGTGCTTCTACCCATTTGATTCTCTCTCCCATCGCACCAGGGGAAAGCAAGCAAAGAGCTGTGGGGATGCTCTGTTGCTGTCTCTGGTAACACTAAAAAGCTATTGCAGCACAAAACCTAATTCTGATCTGCTTGCCCTACATGAATACCTGTTGCAGCAAAAATTATGGGCTGACACACAATATATTTTTGCAAATAAGTCAACAAGCATTTCATGCACCATGGTATCAGTATTGCTTAAAAAAAAGTTATTCACCTATCACCACCATTAAAATAACACAAATGGTCAACCATACTAAAATGAATGTGACCTCATTTTCTTCAATTTCTCAGAAGGCAACAGCATATTGTGATAAGCCAATCTCCAAGTTAAACATGTTTTTAGTTCAGATTTTTTTAAGAACTCATGTTGTATCATAGGGACTAGAACATGGAAGTGCATTTTCCTATAACAATATTTTTGAATGTTTTCCACTTATGAAAAAGTCAACAGAATAAGTCAGCATACAGACTGTTGTTTCTCTGTGTCTTTGTCTTGTGTTGGTTTTCCGTTTTGTTTTCAGGGTTTTTCTTATAAATAGGTTTTACTTTGGCTCTGTTTTACAAACTGGTATGGTTTTTAACTAAATTAAGTTAAAACTTGCTTATGTAACTGCTAGCTCAAGAGCAACAGCGCAAGTAGCTTTTCAACTTCATTCAATATTGACAAGATAGCCACCCTACCAAAGCTGTATAAGGGCAAGCTTTCTTTAACATGAAGTTTTTTGTGTCTTGATGTCTGAACTACATGATGCAGAAAACCCACTGAATCATGGCAGACTGGTAGTCAGCTTCCTTGGCCATTTTTGTGTCAGTAAATTCAAGTAAACTCATGTCACTGATTCTGAAAAAGTTTTCTAAAGAATAAGATTTCCACCATCATGTAACACTTGAAGTCAACTAAAAGAATTTTTCAGAAAATTCAGCTTTTGCTTTCTTTACAGTCTACACGTGAAAAGGGCTCATAGCGTTCCTCGCTCTTCATATTTTTCACTAGTAGCTGTTCCACTAATGACTATGGTTACTTTCTGCTGCTACTTGGACATTCTTCCATTGATCCAAGATCCCTTGTGAAGAGGTCACTGAATTTCTCAAGTTTATTTTCCTACCATTCATGTACATGTACAACAGCCAGCAGCACTGACATCGTGCCAACAGAAAGGAGAGAAATCTTTATGGACTAGGAGAGATTAATTCCTGAATCAGGCCAGTATGAATGAATTGAAAACATTTCCTTGACGAGATTTCCTTTCACATTCCTATAAAGCACCTGTTTTTTGTCCTATTAGTGAGTTACCAATCCAGTTCAATCAGTTGTATAGCCAGATATAATTAGTCTAATTACAGGAAGAGATAATACTTGTTAAAAAATTTCTGAAGTCAAAAGGTAAATAAGATCTTTAGGCATATGATTTGATACCACAATTGATAGCAGTGATCTGACACCAGCACAAGGGAAGCGAAGAAAACAGAACCATTGCAAAAAAGAACTTAATGCATTGTTAATTATCAAAAAGACAATAGCTAAAAGCTTTTTACTGAAAGCTTTGATAAGAAAACTCTAAAAATATTTAGCTCCAACTGTATAACAACAAGAACAAAGTTATTTTGCTAACAATCATGCCTTCTCTTAAGATTCGCACCTGTAATGAAAGGCATACCCTAAATAACTATTTACCCTTTAGTTGTTTGTACTTCATTTAACCTTGTCCCTAGACATATCTGATATAAACTGACATGCTGCTTTAATTATAGGCTGCTTTGAAAGTTCACTAAAGACATTTTTCAAACATGGAGAATAGCAGGACAAAATTCCATTAGCGACCTTTTAATATTACAAGCATCATTTCCAGATGAGCAGTCAAAGCCAGAGACACATTTAGAACAGTAATATGTACAAGGTCACAATAACTAACAGATCAAGAATCTGGAGCAAGTTTTATCAAAGCTTTGCCCAAAGGGAGGCTTACCACTTTGTGACATTCTCTTCTGAAAGCATTATACAACAGAAATAGTAACCTATCTGTGAAGTTTTTCTAGCAATAATTTCTCCTTGTTCCTTTTGCCACTTCTTACATGTATTAAGATGAAACTGAGTTAAGTCATCTTCTCAGCTATTTGTTCACATACCAATGAAAGGCACGGCTCTTTTTCCTAAGGCTTAGAGAACTCATTTATTAAATTATCATATTCTCCACTCTCCCTAGAAGCCATTTCAAAATAGTCACTGACTGGAATGGAAGGGTTAGTTTCCTGGCTGTTAATTGCAACGTTTACTTGGAGTGTCAGTATTCATGCATCACATTTATTTTTCAGCTTGACTTCTCTATTCACAAATAGACACAACTTGATACATCATGCAGGCCCTAAATAAAATATTACACTAGCATAAAAAGCAGGTAAAAGTCTCACTCGTGTTGAATTCATGCTATTACACACAACAGAAAATTAAACAGAATCTTACCTCAAAATTTAACTTCATTTAAGATAAAATAAGCTTGCCCAGGTACTGCTTGACATGTGGAATGCTTCCAGTAACCAGGACTGTAAGACAAGATATAAACAAGTTACTTTCTTACCCTAGTCCATTAATTTATATTTTTTAAGTACCTCCTGCCAACACGGAAGAAAAGGAAGGAACTCCGGAAGTTCTAAGTTTCCTTTTCTCTTTGGGAGTTGGAACTTGCATTGCCAAAAAGAATAGAATAGCTTTAAGTAAATAGGATTCAATACAGGTTTCAAATTACCACACTTTAAAGCTCGTAAGAAAGAAACTCTGAGTTTATACAGGTAAATACCTCTAAATTGTCTAGTCACTTAAACTTGCAGCACAATTCTGGCTGTAAGCCTAAATTAAACAGTCACACTGACCTTTCAAAGACACGTATTTTGCATTAACTGTGCTTTTCTATGGTTTACCATCTCTGTGTGGAGTAACTTAGAATACAGCTCTGCACAAGCCTCTCTAGGCAATATCCTTTCACAGTGAACCAAGACTATGATTATAGAAGACCAAAAATAGAATAGTTCTGGTTTGCATTTAAAACATGACAGAAACTGTTTCAAGGTTGTGGTTGTTTTGCAAAGGTGGTCTTTGTTGTTTGGGTTGTTTCAGGTTTGTTGGGGTTTTTTTACTTTGTTTTCTTTATTCCCTCTGGGATTCTTAGGATCATGTGTTAGTTTTTACTCTCAACTAAAGCTAATATAGCATACCCATTTAATACTCATGAGGGTGGGTACATCAATTTGAATGCTAAAATACATTTCAATTTATCAGCTCCCACCCCAACCATGCAACAAAATAACCACCACCTTCTCTTCAACTACTTAAAAAGTTACAAAATTAATCAGTTCTCTGGCACAGTAATGTGTCAGGACAAACAGAAGATGTATGAGGTGTTGCTGCTAGCAAAGGCCTACAGCTATTCCATGTGTGCAGACTGTAGTTCTAGGAGGCTTTTGTCCCACTTAGTTCTCTTGGAACACTCTTTTACCACAATCAAAAAATTCAGATGAAATTCTGATCCACAACAGGTATCCGAGTTTAGAACTAGTTTACAGATCAATTTAGAAAGACCAGGAAGCTAAAGAATACAGTTACACATGTATACAGCTACATAACAAGGAATGTCTCTTAGCCAAGGAAAGACCACAGAAAAAGGAAATAAAAGTTCTTGCAAATTTTAACCAACAT
>VZTU01031070.1:1892-22526 GCA_013400835.1 Zapornia atra | reverse complement strand
CAAGAGGAAAGTGACACCTGTTTGGGTGGCAGATGGTCCTTTGATGATGTACCGATGAAACCTTTCCGGACTGTTATGGTGGTTCCAGCTGATGGAATTAATGTCATTATGGATAAACTCAAAGACTATCTCTCACTCTGAACTTGCCTATAAACACCATTTTTTATAAAGCAGCTGTGCAGAGCTAAGACTTCACAATCTTTTCAGAAGAATTCGAGTTACAGTTTTTCTATACTCAAATGCTTCCTCTCCTCACTTAGAAGGCAAGGTGAAAATACCCATCAAATTAATGTTTTTAAATACTGTATCTTATTATATGTTGGTATCATCATTAAGCAGTCAATAAACCCCCAATGTTACAAGAAAACTTGAAGATTTGCTCACTATATTCTTAAACCAGCCTAAATTGTCTATTTTTGCTATGAAGCAATGCATGCAACTCCTTTTGTTAAGAAAAGTGCTTTTTCTACACGTTTTTTCTGTTAAATACATTTATATCAATAGTTTGAAATAATTCCATGGGTTTAGGTGGGCATGTATATTGCACATACTGGTTTGATTTCTGTTTTTCCAATGTATGATAGTTGAGTCTAAAATCACTGAATAGTGCATCTTTGTTCAGCTGGAGTTTGGGGAAATTTTTCATTTTCTTTGTTGTCATTGTTAGTTTTCTGTTCTTCCTTCATGGTTGAAGCAGGTGACAAGTGATTGATCACTTCCTGCAGAATCTCCTTACTTTCACTAGGAGGAAGATTGCTAAAATAATACTGAGGTACCAGCTCCACAATTCTGGTGAGGAAATAAGAAAAAACATTATTATTTTTTATTATTATTATTACTCAAAACCAAAACTCTCTACAAGGTGTAGTAGCAGTTTGTGCTTTCAGCAGACTTGGACTTAATGTGCTCAGTCTACACTTCAGGTGATTGTTGTTCAGTTCTCTATGCTGTGGGTTGCATTGAATAGTAATTTTGGGGGGATTTGAACATATTTTTGGTTCAATACAATTATGAAAAAGACTTTCTTAGAAACATCTGAAATAAAAAAGATAGGAAAGTCAAATATGTATTCTCAGCATAAAGAGAATTTTGCAGAAGGGAGACTGTCTCCTTTTCTTGAATCCATAAAGAGTTGATACAGGATGATTTAGCTGGCTGGATATATAAAGCATGTTGAGAAAAGTATTTGCTGGAAAATAGCTTCTCAGGGAACAAAGAAATTTCTAGCTAGATTAATCTAGGAGTACACTGCTGTGATAAACCTTCCTTGATTTTTATTTTTTTGTATATTTTATCATTTAAAAAACTTTTGCTACTTGTAAGATTGGTTTTTTTTAGGGCTGAATTGATTCCAGTCACAGTGGCTGACATTGAAACCCACTTCAGTACCTGAACAGGTCAGCACACCTTAGGAAATACAAAAGGCTGCCTTAAATGGTATTTTGTTTTGCATGAAAAGAATGGTATGGGTGTGAGGTCACAGTTCTTCCCTTTTTTGAATAGTTCTGAGCTCTAATGCAGTGAGTGTTCTGAATGAGAATGAAGACATCAAGCAAAGTTACACACTGTGACAGAATTATACCAGCAATAAAGAAGTAAAATTTGTTCCACACGTATTCACTAGTGAATAGAAAAAATGTGAAAAACAACAATTCCTTCACCCTTGATGCCAACTCCTCATGCTTGACTAGGTATGAAAATTGTCCTTTTATGCCTATATTATGCCTTAAACCAGGAGGGCATCAGTTCTGCTTGGAATGATTCCACAACAGAACCAGAACTAAGCTGCTTTTGTTGACAAGAGGTAAAGGAAAAGGAGAAGATGACTGGAGTTACTTTCTCCAAGCATAGCTTTCAGTTTACACACACATCCTTTTATCCCACCTGTGACTTAGGTTACACTTTAGTGGTAGAGGAATGAGTGAAGAAACAGTTTCATCCCTGTTAACTTACAGNAGCTCGGACACGACTCTGATGGAGTTGTCTTCTGATATACTGAACTCGTGGAATAACACCCACTCAGGAATCTTTCTGGTGTTGAAATATGATGAGAAAGGATGAAGCTGGGCCACTTGTCTGTGTGTTAACATCAAGTAGTTACCTGAGCCATCAACATCACGAGCAATCTTGAAAAAAAAATAATTCAAAGAGTCATCCATTACTTAACTGAATGTTCAAGATGTGTAGATCAGTGTTTGCCTATTACATTAAAGCCAGGGATTAAACTTGTATTCAGGTATTTTCAACTGGAGACCCTAAACCTCTTCCAAAATTTCTGTAGGAAAGCTAGGGACTGGATATTATGCAATGAGTTAAAGAAAATCTCCATCTGTGTATTTGAAAGGAAGCTGCCTGCAACAAGCAAGCACAGGCTTATACAGGAAGTGTCTGAGCTTGGCTTTGAAGGGTCTGTGGGAACACAAGAGAGTTGTTAAGACTTAAAATATGTGAGGCCAGGTATTTGAAGTAATGTAGTCTGAAGGGGTCATTCTTCTATTTAGGTGGACTATAGTGATGTGAAGGAAAGCATGTTTTCAAGCAGGAATAACTCATTTATGATTACAGTTATAGTACCTCATTAGGTTGAAATGAAGAAAACTGTGTATTATGTATACCTAAACATATTCCACCTGCCAGTTCTTTGCTTCCAGGGTACTTTCACAAAAGCATCTTCAAAACAAGAAATGAGGTCTGAGAGAATACTCCAAGCTCAAGAGTTTTATGAGTAAAAGAGCTCTTTCAGTGATAGGTGTATTGACAGTTTTTCTCTTGCAGTGAGGTATGTGGACTTCCTACGGTGACAGCTGAACCCCAGAGAGAAGATAGAAATTGGCAGAAGTATTTGTCTCATACACTGTGGGGATAAAAAGGCTTTTATCCTTCCTGATGATCAAAAAATTTCACTCCCTAACTTAAGTTCTCTGGAAGCATTTCATGTAAGTGAACAGTGCAGGGAGATGAAACCACAATATTTTTCCTTACGTGCATAAAGTAACCAGATAAGAGAGATTTCTTAATGCTCAGTGTATTTTCTTTGGATCCAAAGTCAGGTGCTGAAATGGGAAGTTCAAGATGCTTCATAATCTCTACTAGTTCCGCTCTGATAATTCCTGCCATCCTCAGTGCAGAGCAGCTTAGGAAATAATCACGGCACCACTTCTCATTACTGCAGTCTGTGGAGGAAAAAAACCCAGCATTTTGGCTTAAAGCAAAGTCTTACTGATGGGTACAATCCACAGATGCTACTCTGTAAAAATGCTTTTGACTGGTGCAATAGATTACAAAAACATTTTGGAGCAAGTAGCTGTGTCAGAGCTGTCCAAAATTCTGATAACAAGAATCATGTGGACAACTTAGGCTCCTTGTAAAGTGAGTGGGCAATGCTTGATATCCTCACTTAGTTTTATGGAATTTTAGCTATGTTTTTCCCAATAAAAGTATTCAAAATCCATTATTTGGTCTGTAAAATGTAATGGCTTTAAATAGAGTGAGTAGCAACTCTGTTTTTTAAGGAAAATACTAGACTCTGGCTAAATGAGCCTGAGAAGATGGTTGAGCACAGGAAAACGCTGTGAAGAGCTTCTGCCAGCTGTGCAGTCCCCTGGCTTTTATCTGGTTTCCTGTAAATCTGAACTTTATTACTTTCAATTTTTTATTCCCCATAAAGTTCTCTTTTAGTTGCCATCTATCAGGAAATGAGCAGAATTGTTAGGCTGCTGGGGGAATCAAGTCCCTCCTCAGCTACGTTTGTATCACTTCACATCTAAAGCTTAGATTAGGTGCTCTTACAGGAGGAAAAATCTTTGGTTTTGTACAATATCACTTCAAATAACAATTGTAATAGTGCTTACATGTGGTACGCTATCCTGGATCACTTTAGTTAATTAACACTGAAATTAGGCTGAGGGGAGACCTTATAACCATCTACAACTACCTGAAGGGAGGTTGTAGAGAGGTGAGCGATGGTCTCTTCAGCCGGGGACAGGAGATGGGACAAGGGGAAATGGGCTCAAGCTGCCCCAGGGCAGGGTCAGCTCAGATGTGAGGGAAAAGTTCTTCCCTGAAAAGAGTTGTGGGGCTGTGGAACAGGCTGCCCAGGGAGGGGGCTGAGTTTAACAGACGGGGAGATGAGGTGCTCAGGGATATGGTTCAGCACAGGACAGGAACAGTTGGACTCGATGATCTTAAAGGTCTTTTCCAGCCTTGTGATTCTGTGAAATCTCTTTGTAATGGCCAGTGGCTACTAACAGGATTCTCTTCTCTCTGCGAATTAGCAATTCTAGAAAGCATTCAAAAAGGGTTTATGAATTAAATGTTTCTTTTGTTGAGGGGATTTTTTCCCCCCAAATTGGTTCCAATGTGCTTGGATTGGTCTGGTGTGGGTACACTTACGTTGGCTTGCCGAGTTGGCGCTGGCTTCCTTGAAGGCATTGAAGACATTGATAAGGGTGAAGTGATCTCCTGCAGGGTGTGAGAATTTTCTCCAGCAAGTAAGAGCAATCTCTTCTGTTCCAGGAGGTGTGTGTAAGAAGCAGTTGGGAGCTTAGAAAAAAAGATCAAGGCAGGGGTTATTAAGACATGTAGGTGCATGCACAAATAGTAACTCTACTGATAAACTTTCTTTTTTCCCTTTCTCAGTTCCCTGTAGTCTTCAGTGTTGGGTTGCTGTTGGAGAACTGAGTTGCATTCACTGTGCTTTTATTTATATGGGTGTTCTTTCAATCTCTTCTTTAGTTAATTTGTCCTAAACACAAAAGAAGGTGAGCAGCTTTCTCCTAGACTGATGTCAAAACTACTTTCATAATGATGTGATCCAGTTTATCCAGGATCAAAGTGTGTGGTTCCCTTAATATAGAAACTAAATCTATGGATGTAAAGCCTTGATTTGCTCTTGTATATTGAAGTTTGTGCCTTCCAGTGTATTTTACTTCTGTTGTACTGTGCTACATAATTGTGACTTTTGAGTTGGTTGAGCTTTTTAAAAACTAAAGTGTGCCTCCGCTCCATAGTTTACATTTGATATGTGCACTCAAAGATTTTATTACAAGGTTGGACCCAGTATTAAAGCTTAAGGCAGCTTGGGCATAAAACAAAGTTGGCCTATAAGGAGGCAAACTAATGCAGCTTGTTGTCCTGTGGGTTCACATCCTTGCTGCCTAAGATTCCTCACCAATTTTTAGGCCTGGGATATTCCCTCCAGGCAGAGCACAATAATGCCATGCCAAAACATTGTCTACAGGCAAGGTTAAGCTGGGGCTGTTGAGCAGCTCTCAAGCATTGGTTCTGTACGATGGCTGTGCTGTAAAACAGGTGGCATAGTGCTGTATAGGTATGAGAATTGAGACTTAAATATTGTTGACACCTGAAAGAATCTGAGTCTAGTCTTGTCCTGCACTATCTGGTGGGATCCTGAGAAGTCATCATTTGCTATTTGAACAACTTGTGAAGTCATCCCCTCTCAGTTATCCTAAAATCTTTGATTCTGTGCATTTTTGGTGCATTAAGATTTCAATAGCAGCTTTCACAGACTGAATAGGCTTAAAATACCTGGGGTTGATGTGTTGGTTTGAAAGCTCTGTCATAACAAATGGAAGAAGTTTTATTAGTTAACAACCTTCTAATATAAATGTTCTTGCTCTGGACTTCATGCACCCAGTGTTTGGGGCTGGCTGGTTTCTCTCATAGGAGCAGAGATCCATCAGGACAGAATGGCACAGGTACTTAAACTTATATTAGTTGTATAAAATACTGACAGTGTGGAAACAAAATCACCAAGTAGGTCTTTGTGGGTCAACAGTTCAATATTCTTTCTAATTAGAACTTCCCCTAATTTGCTGCTTCAGTCTGTAACAAATGTACATGAACATGAGATAAGGAAGTTCATTCTGAAGGGATGTTCTGTGCATGCTTTCTGACAAAAGGTGGGAAGTTAATGGGCCATTTGAAGCATGGAATTGGAGTGCTACTTATGAATTCATTCCTTGTGTTTCACTGCATGCTTAAAGACTTAAACAGCCAAAAGATATTCATTTACTTGAAATAAGTGGGATGTGAATAACAACAGTTTGCCTTTGGGTTGCCCTTGTGAATAGACTTTGAAAGAGTTTATGTGGGTTTGGCAGGTGGCACGAGCCATGCAGTAAGACATGATTTATGAGTACCTGTTACCATGGCTGCAATGGTGAGCATTTCATCAACACACTCGAATTCACATGAAGCCAGAATTGATTTTGACAGCTGTGGATCCAGGGGAAATTCTGACATAATAATTCCAAATTCAGAAAGGTTCCCATCATTATCCAGGGCTGCTAGATAATCGAGATCTTCCAAAGCCTGCATGAGGCTTTCAGGAGCTAATAAAAAGGAAAGATAATTCACATTCTTGAGAAAGCCAGTGCTGGGAAGCTAATGACTGCACTGGCAATTTTTCAGGCTTCTCTGGGCTGTGTCAGGTTGCATATTAATGTCAAAATCTCTCTAAATAAAGAAAAAAACCACCATAAAAAACCACAATCACAGCTACCCATACAGGTAAGGCTTGTCTTTGTTCTATCTTCATTAGTAGATGACTAGTAATAATTTCTTGTTTGAATTCATTATGAAGGGGAACCTGTCTTTGGCAGGCTCCTTCTGGAAGGAGGTGGTAGGTCACACTTAGCCATAACACCCCCCCATTCAGGCACCCTGCTGTCCTGCACAAAAATGTCTAGGTGGGTTTTTACTTTGTTGGCAGAGAACTATTAGTTTATTGCCATTGCTCTGTAATTAACAAGTTATAATGAAGGAAAAAGTAAAGTGGGAAGCAAGCAAACATTTGTTGGTTTTAACCCTTTTCTGTTGATGATGTCTGAGGGGAAAAAATAGTTATTAATTCCCCTTACATGAGCTTTTACAGAATCATAGAATCATAGACTGGTCTGGGTTGGAAGGGACCCCAAGGATCATAGAGCTCCAACCCCCCTGCCACAGGCAGGGACACCAACCTCCAGGCCTGGAGCTACACAAGGTTGCCCAGGGCCCCATTCAACCTGGCCTTGAACACCCCCAGGGATGGGGCACCCACCCCCTCTCTGGGCAGCCTGTTGCAGCCCCTCACCACTCTCTCTGGAAAGAACTTCCCCCTAATATCCAATTGCAACCTTCCCTCCTTTAGCTTCACTCCATCCCCCTTGTCCTGCCATTGTCTACCCTTTTAACAAGCTGATTCCCCTCCTGTTTCTCTGCTCCCTTCAGGGACTGGCAGGCTGCAATGAGGTCCCCCCACAGCCTTCTCTTCTCCAGGCTGAACCAGCCCAGCTCCCTCAGCCTCTCTTTGTAGGGCAGCTGCTCCAGCCCTCTGAGCATCCTTGTGGCTCCTCTGACCCCTCTCCAACAGCCCCACATCTTTCTTGTATTGGGGGCCCCAGCTCTGGACACAGGACTCCAGCTGGGGCCTCCCCAGGGCAGAGCAGAGAGGGACAATCCCCTCCCTGTCCCTGCTGCCACCCCTCTGCTGGTAGTAGGCCAATGGTATCCTGTGCTCTACATTGAACTACTCCAGCATGTAAATCTGTTAGCATTGTGACTTTACTCAGTTTTAAAGCACTTAGTATTAGATTTCAGAGGAGTTAGCTCTGAGGTCTGTAAATTCCTGTTAAAACTGTGGACCTGTTTCATTTCAGTATTAGAGTTCATATCTCTGCCTGTAAAACACGAGGGGTTTCTGCCTGGAGAGAACATTTGTTATCAGACATAGGAGGTTTAATGGTATAAAAGATGAGCCCTTGCAAAAGCTGGAGCATCTGAGAAGGAAATGCTTAGGAAGTTTAAAGAAATTAAAAGTAACAGCTCATGAAGAATAAGAGTCAGTGACAGCAAATAGATAGCAGTGATTGAAAATACAGGGAGAGCAAAATGGTCATTCAGACAGGCAGTAATTACTAGGAAATCATGGAAAGCTAATTTCCAGAAATCAACAAAGTAGTTTGTGCTAGAACTTACAAAATCCATGGTTGTATGGCAGCCAATTTCAGTCCCCTGATAGCATCAGTAATTTGCATTTTTATGCCCTAGAGTAAGTTGCCTTGAGATTTATAAGCACAAATTACTTCCCAATTTTGCTGGGAGTGTTACAAGAAAAAGGGGGAAAAAAACCAGGGAAAAGAAAAAGACGACTCCTGGATTTTTCTTGTGTTAGAAAGGACAATTCAGGGAAGGTAGATTAAGCTGGTGAAGGAACAGTAAAAAATAAAATTAAAAAATTATAGGATAGGGCTTTCAGATTGTTGCAGTTTGGTGTAACTGCTGCTTCAGTGGCAGTTACAGACAGATACAGGTCTGCAGTGTGAGGTACAACCTTAATCAATTAAAGGCTGCTGTAAAACAATGCTCCTGTGAGAGTTCTCTGTGGTATAGTTCCTATTTCAATAAAAACTATGATAAAACAAAAGGAGTGTAAATGTTTTGATACAGAGAGCTCTCCTTTAAAGAACAGAAATCTGTGTTGGTTTCTAGCAGGCATCATTATTTTTAGGGCTTCTTGCCAATGCCAACTACTGCTGCCATCAAGCAAACCTCAAGTTTGTGACCCAACTGCTGCTTCCACAGGAGCAAGGTTAAAAAGAAGCTCTCAAGATGCATCCTGTGCTTTCAGTGAGAAACTGTCACAGCCCTGGAAGTTTGAAAGGTATTTCTTTATCAGGTATTTCCTTTCCCTTGCCTGTGTTCTTTGGCTAATTGAGGTGCAAAATCCAGAAAAACTGGGAAATCTGACCAGTTTTATATAAATACAGACCCTGCTTTTGATTGCACTTAGGCTTAGCAAAGCAAATAGATCACTAATTGTTACCACTGAAATAATTCATCTGAGGGTTTCAAGCTGATTCAAAATGATATCCTTTGTTCCCCAGGATTTTGTAGCTTTGACATGAACAGAGTAAGTCATGTTTCTGAGGGTGGCTGTGCCCTTAAACTCTTCAGGGTCACATTCTACATGACTAAAATTGAAGTGCCTACTGTGTGATAGAAATGCTGTTCTTGTTGCCTAAGGAAGCAAGTGATGTAAGGATTTGGCAGAAAGTCTGTAATACTCACTTGTTAGAGGTAGCAACATCAATTTCATCAGCAGTGGTCATTAATAGTGTGTTTAACTGCCATATTGTGCATATCTGGAGGGTGTACAGGTCCTGTGTTCAGCTCTCCTACTCTCTGAAGATTCTTGGCTATCTATTTGATAAGCCTTTCCTTTCCATAGGAATAACTGTTGTTAGAGCTGACACAAATGTCAGGTCTTTAAAGACCTGATTGTCTTTAAAGAGCTGATTTGCTGTCTGGCAACAGGCTTGAGAGATGGGCCCATGAGGACCACATGAAGTTCAGCAAGTCCAAGTACAAGGTCCTGCACGTGGGTTGGGCTAGTCCCAAGTGGATCTACAGGCTGGAGCACTTCTGCTCTGGAGACAGGCTGAGAGAGTTGGGCTTGTTCAGCCTGGAGAAGAGGAAGCTCCAGGCAGACCTTAGAGCCCCTTCCAGTAACTAAAGCTGCTCCAGGAAAGCTGGAGAAGGACTGGTGCCAGGGGCAGGGATTGATAGGACAAGGAGGAATGGCATTCAGCTCAAGGAGGAGAGATTCAGGTGAGATTAATAGGAAGAAAATCCTTCCCTGTCAGGGTGGGGAGGCCCTGGCACAGGGGGCCCAAAGAGACTGGGGCTGCCCCTGGATCCCTGGCAGGGTTCAAGGCCAAGTTGGATGGGGCTTTGGGCACCCTGGGCTGGTGGAGAGTGTTCCTGCTCATGGCAGGGTGTGGGACTGGGTGGTCTTTGAGGTCCCTTCCAACCTAAACCATTCCTGGATTCTATGTTTCTATGAAACCACAAGTTTTCCAGCCTCTGTTATGCAGAACTGCCAAAGTAATTACTGCAGGGAGAATATTCTGGGAAATAGCATTTTCTGTTGTTGTTTTTTAGCATTGCTCCTTGGATAGCAAACTGGAGATATGGAGAAATCCAGTGCCAAGTTTTCTTCAAATTATTCAAAGATCTTTCCTTCTGCAATGATAAACTTCTGTGTGCAGGTTTTACCTTGATTCTCTTTTCCCCTGTAATTTCAGAGGTATGATTTTTTACTGAGTCTGCCATGCTCTGATGTCACCAATTCACTAACTCTTATTTTGTTATTACAGTTACAGTTGATCATTACAAATTACTTCTCCAAACTCACACTTGGCAGTCTTTCCACTCCCCTCTTTACTGCTTCTTCACTGCTCCAAGCTGTTCAGTGAAGTCCATTTTCTATTGCTTTGTGTCATCCTCAAAGCACCTATGTGACTGTGCAACATGTGCTATACCCACAAAGGGTTTAATTCAAAGAATATTATATAATGGCATAAAAGTTAATTCAGTCACCTGGTTTTCTTGTGTTACTCTCTAGTAAGTTATATGAGAGTTATCCAGCTTTACCAGTACTGAGCCACCCCTTCTCACTTTTGGGGTGCCCTTTGTGCTACCAGCTCCCTATTCCAAGCTGCTGGCTACATTCAATGTCACATGTGCTCAGATACTGGGCTTTAGGTATTGCCCTGACACCCACTGATGATGCCTCTTGTCCCATGGGTATGGCACTGCTGCTAAATGTCAGGCTATCCAGTCCATACTTTGGCTCTGGTGGTTTTTTGGCTGTCTGGTCCTTACCTCTTCCAGTTCCTTTTCTGGATCTGATCTGTGCTGTTCAGAATATGAAATATGTGGCCATGTCTCTGCTATCAGAAAGCTTTTCATTAGGAGGTAATACTATTTAATCGATGACATTCAGAAATGAAAACACCAAAGAATCAACAAGTGAACTTAAGATAATAACTCTTCAGAGGAGAGATTGTCTTTGACAGTCTGTTCCTAATGAAAAATATGCAAATAAACTTTGTTTCTGACACAATCTGAAATCATTATGCAACTCTTATTATTATGGATATTCTAGAAATATATTCTCAGTGGGGCTATAACAGCACAGCTCTTAAATGTCATGGTGGCCATGACCATCAACAAATATGTTAATCTGCAAATTGTTGATGGTAATTCTGCATGAATGAAGAAGCTGCAAACTGTTTCCACCTTGATTTCTCAGGGAAATTTTCCAAAGCTTCATCTTTATACTGATTTGCAGAGTTTAAATAAGGATTTTCCAGTGCTTTACAAAACCAACACAACATTGCTGCAATCTATGGGAAAGGAGTGCTTCTGTCCCATTACATAACACGGTAAAGATCCAGCTGATTAACCAATAAACATTTCAAGACATCCCTATAACAGTGGCCCAGGAATTCAAATAATGCACTTCAGGACTGCAGTGCCAAATAGATTTTCATCTGGCTCATGAATTCTAAAAAGGGGAACAAGTTTGCTGCATTCCCCCATCTTGATTAGAGCGTGAATTAAATGCAGCAGCTGTAAGCCTGACATGTTTGTTGCTTTCATAATGCAGTAATGAGTCAGAGTTAATCCAGGCTTTTATTTTTCCTCAAAGAGCCCCAGAAAAAACCACCAACCCAAAAAACCCTTGTGCATATTGTTGTTGTGAGGAGATAAAATGTTTTACTGATGTAATTTTTGCTTCTTATCTGCTGTATGTTCTCTATGTCGTGTACAGGGAATGGACCACGTGCAATCCTTCTCTTTGAATTCTTGCTGTGAATTTTGGTGTGCTTTTGTTTTGTTTGTTCAGCAGTTCAGCTGTGATCTCAATATTTTGTTGAGGAGAAATTCACCTTGGGTTAAAAAAAAAAAACCCTGAAGTCTCCATCTCATTCACTTTCAAAGCACACTGGAGAACGTTAGCTGGACAGGCATGGTGTGTAGGAAAACCTGTGGTGTGTGTGGCACACAGGAGATGCTGTGGTGTCTGTAGTCCCTTTACTCAAAGGAGATGAAGAAATATGGAATAGTCAAGCCCTGGAGAAACTGTGCTGGGGGGGAATAGAAAGGCAATTGGTGTTGTTAGCACCTGTGTGCTCTGGAGACCACTTGATTTGGCCAGGTCACATGAGAGCATATAGACATATTGCCCTGATGTTTTGTTTCTTTCCTTGTGTTTTGGTTTTATTCTGGTTGATCTTGTGCCTGCAGTACATAATCCAGAAAGGCCAAACGTCTGTTTGACCCTATAACTAGCAATCATAGAATCATAGAATGGTCTGGGTTGGAAGGGACCCCATGGATCATAGAGCTCCAACCCCCCTGCCACAGGCAGGGACACCAACCTCCAGGCCCGGAGCTACACAAGGTTGCCCAGGGCCCCATCCAACCTGGCCTTGAACACCCCCAGGGATGGGGCATCCACCCCCTCTCTGGGCAGCCTGTTCCAGCACCTCACCACTCTTTCTGTAAAAAACTTCCCCCTAATATCTAATCTTCCCCCTAATATCTAATCAATGAAAAAGTCTGAAGGCTACCTTTTAAACTGGTATTTGGAGCTGGGCATCAAGGGCTTCGTGGCGTGGCTTTAGGTCCTGTCTCCATTTCTGCTGGAGGATGTCATGCTTCTTTAGCCACTGGACACCTGCGTGGCATTCAGTGTGTGTGGCAGGTCAGGGCTCTCAGCACAGAATGACAAAAAGGGGGTTCACAGGCTGGGATCATTGACCCAAAGCTCTCAGGGGCATGAAAGGCCCAGAAGTGGGTTTTCTGTGCTTCAAAGCCTGACATCCAATTTGAGTTCTGTCAGTTGGTCTAATAAAATAACTAACTCCCCTTTCAGATTTGCTCACATCAGTATTCCTGTTTCAGAGAAATGTGTTTCACACCAGGTGTTTCACAGTGTCCCTGTTCTCACAGGGTGAGCTTTACAGTCACCTCTGGAGAACCATGGTAGGGGTATCACTCAGTGTTAGAATCACAGAATCGTAGGGGTTGGAAGGGACCTCGAGAGATCCCTTAGTTAGTAGGAAAGAGGTTTGTTGCCCTCTCAGAAGTGGGAAGAAGAAAATCCTAGGGCAAGGAAAGCCAATGTGTGATCTATCCTAGGCTAAAAGAAGGCTTGTACCAGACAATTAAAGCAAAGTTTCAGATTTTTAATTATGTGGGGCCTTAAGACAGGGAGGAGACCAGGAAATGGCACAGCTGAGGGAGCTGGGGGTGTTCAGCCTGCAGAAGAGGAGGCTGAGGGGAGACCTTCTCCCCACCTACACTGACCTGACAGGAGGGTGCAGAGAGGTGGGCGATGGTCTCTTCAGCCAGGGGACAGGAGATGGGACAAGGGGCAATGGGCGCAAGCTGCCCCAGGGCAGGGTCAGCTCAGCTGGGAGGGAAAAGCTCTTCCCTGGCAGAGTTGTGGGGCTGTGGCACAGGCTGCCCAGGGAGGGGGCTGAGTCCCCACCCCTGGGTGGGTTTAACAGATGGGGAGATGAGGGGCTCAGGGATATGGTTCAGCACAGGACAGGAATGGTTGGACTCCATGATCTTTTCCAGCCTTGTGATTCTGTGAAATTGTGCAGGCTTTCTCATCTGTCAGTGGAGCCCCTGCAGTGTTTGTGGGATGTTTTGCTTTGTTCAAACAATTTGTCTAACATTCCTCACACTGTTTCAGTAATTCCTCAAACTTTTCAATACCTTGACCTCACACTTTTGATCTAGTTAGCAAAACCTTTTTCAGACTTAATGCCAATCCAAGTGAAGTTGATGCATTCATCAGATGCCTTTATAATTTTGTATACATCAGCAAGATGCTTTCTTCAGCTGCATTATCCCAAAAATCCAGACAAAAATTGTGACATCTGTGAAATTCTTAAAAGACTCTGGCATTTTATTCTGTCTCCATTGTGCCTTTAAATCCAAAAATACCAAATGCTTTTCCTAAAGTAACTCTACTAATTCATTCTATGGTTCAAGAAAAACTTTCTTCATATACAGTAAAAGCACTAATAGATTTTAGAATTTTTAAGGGTTTTTTTTTGTTGTTTTGTTTCTTTTCTTTGAGTAAAATACTTCCTTAATTTGAGTGAAAGCCAACTGACCATTTTCCATGATGCTTTCCTAGATTCAACACAGAGGTGTTGCTCACAAGGCCAAAGTACTCTGATTCCCATCAGTCTTAATTTAGTTTCCTCTCAGACTGGTAAAGTTTTTTCACATTTCTTTTAGTCCTCTTTCTGCCAAACAGGCAGACAGGGGAAAAAGTAGAACAAACTGTACTTAAAATTTCCACTTTCAATCTATTACAACATCCAACAATGGCAATTCCACTCTTTATCACTAATTAATTACGGTGCACAACACATAAAAGACAAGCAATCATTCTAATTTCCTGTATGCACATGAGGAAAAGGAGGATAATTTAAGAATAATTCTATTTGCAGGGAAAAATGATCATAAAAGAAGCTAGCAATGGGTTATATGATCTGCAAATGGGGGAAATATCAATATCAATATCTTTATTGATGACCTGGATGAGGGCATTGAGTGCACCCTCAGTAAGTTTGCAGATGACACTAAATTGGCTGGGAGTGTGGATCTGCCTGGGGGTAGCGAGGCCCTACAGAGGGATCTGGACAGGCTGGAGAGCTGGGCTGTAGCCAATGGCATGAGGTTCAACAAGAGCAAATGCCGAGTCCTGCACTTTGGCCACAACAACCCCAGGCAGCGCTATAGGCTTGGGGCGGAGTGGCTGGAGGACTGTGTGGAGGAAATGGACCTGGGGGTACTGATTGATGCACGGCTGAACATGAGCCGACAGTGTGCGCAGGTGGCCAAGAAGGCCAACGGCATCCTGGCCTGCATCAAAAATAGTGTTACTAGTAGGAACAGGGAGGTCATTGTCCCCCTGTACTCAGCACTTGTGAGGCCGCATCTCGAGTACTGTGTCCAGTTTTGGGCCCCTCATTACAGGAAAGACATTGAGGCCCTGGAACGCGTTCAGAGGAGGGCTACTAAGCTGGTGAGGGGTCTGGAACACAGGCCTTACGAGGAGCGGCTGAGGGAGCTGGGATTGTTCAGCCTGGAGAAGAGGAGGCTCAGGGGAGACCTTATAGCTCTCTCTAACTTCCTGAAGGGAGGTTGTAGTGAACTGGGGGCCGGCCTCTTCTCCCGTGTAGACAGTGACAGAACTAGAGGGAATGGTGTCAAGCTGCGCCAGGGGAGATTCAGGCTGGACATTAGGAAGCACTACTGCTCGGAAAGGGTAGTCAGGCACTGGAATGCACTGCCCAGGGAGGTGGTGGAGTCACCGACCCTGGGGGTGTTCAAGGAAAGACTAGATGTTGTATTGAGGGACATGGTTTAGTGGGAGCTAGTAGTAATAGGTGAATGGTTGGACTGGATGATCTTTTAGGTCTTTTCCAACCTTGATAATTCTGTGATTCTGTGATTCTGTGAAATCAGTGCTATTTCCCTCACTTTAATTGGCTTCAAATCACCAGCAGAATTTGCAGTGGTACTTGAGACCAGAGAAGAGAACACTCTTCTATAGAAAAAGCCCTAAGAACTCCAAAAAATGATGTTTGAAAAAAAGCACAACCACTTTCTTCACACTCTCACCTCAAAATGCAGAGCATTCCCTCGTGAGTATTGAAAGTTTATTCATGTTTATTCTATAAATAACATTGTCCTTAAGTAACAGCTTACCCTGAATTTGAGGTGAGAGATGCTGGGTGATAAGAAGAAAGCTGATTTCCTCCAAATACATCTCCTGGGTAACAAGAGTAGTTTATTCCTGTTGTAAACTTTTGATCAAAGGAATAGATTTTGCTCAATATTTGTACAATGGGACATATTTATATTTTTTGTGGATTCCAGGAAAATAATATGGAAACCTGGGTGAGAAGATATTTGGAATATTGACTTTTTTTTCCTCCCACATTCCAATTCCATTCAGATACTTTATGGTCTTTTTCTGAACAAGCAGTTCATACACAATAGCATTTTTCTGAGCATTCTAGTTATTCTAGCATTCTATTATTACATTGTGAATGGTTCTGGCATCTGAGTGTTAAAAGTAGTGCTGATATTATTACAGGTTCTTCAAGAAAAGAACAGTACTGTAAATAAAAGGGCAAAATTAAGCTTTAAATAATAGCAAAAATAATACAGCATGGAAAATTGGGGCATCATCATTACCTGGCCTGCTTATGAAGTCATAGTGTCCTAAGCCAGCGATATCCATCCTCTTCAGGAAAAGAACCATGCTAGTTAGCTTGGATTCCTGTATTTTGGCTGGTAGATGTGGTTTCATTTCTTTGTAGGTAAATTCTTCAGGATACAAACAGAAGAGTTTTCCTGGAAAGAGATTTCAGCAAAATGAACTACATCCCCTTCTCCCCTTCCACATTGCCATATCGATTCTGTGAATAATTTGAGCTAACAGAATGAAATTTTGAGCTGAGAATTCTACCTGTTGAAGACATGCCCAGTATTTGTTTATGCATCTCTGCTTGGCTTTGACTGATAGGCTGCAGTCTAACAGAGTCTGCTCTGATTCTAGGGTTGTACACCTTCAAATGAAAAAGATACCAAGCGTCAGGTGAGGAGTAAAGTGAAGACTACAAAAATATTCATGGTCTGTATTGAATTTTTTTTGGGTCTAGGTTATTTTACAGAAAGTGTAAGAGTTTCATTTCTTTTTTACACTGTTATTGCACTGGCTTTGGAATGAGAGCAGTCAGCACTTTGATAAATTGACAGACATGTTTTGCAATAACTCTGTGAGTATACCCTGAGAAAAATGTGTTCTTCTGAAGGTACCTTACCAAACCACAAAATATCTATGCTGTTATCAAGAAAAGCCTCAAAAAAGGTTATTTATATCTTCCAATGACAGAATCCCATCATTGTCTGATAACATTTTGTTCTGTAACTCTGGATTTTTGTTTTAACATTGAAATCTGTCAGCTCAGTACAGGCAGCAAGGACTGTTAGGAACATCTACAATGCCTCATTTTTTCTTTAACTGTACTTTATTTTGATTAAACTGAGGAGCTGATTCACTCGCTGTCCTGACCACCAGATCATAGAATCATAAAATCATAGACTGGTCTGGGTTGGAAGGGACTCCAAGGATCATAGAGCTCCAACCCCCCTGCCACAGGCAGGGCCACCAACCTCCAGGCCTGGAGCTACACAAGGTTGCCCAGGGCCCCATCCAACCTGGCCTTGAACACCTCCAGATGATGTCTATAAGCTTTTTCTTGTAGTATATGGCAAAACAAATAACATCTGGCTAAGGCAACTTTCTAATCATGTCATCTGAATTGATTTAGCCTACTTTAATCAGAGTTTTAATACGAAAGATAAATTGTCCTTTGGTGCAGCAGGCAATTTTTTTTCCTCCAGGTATATTTATTATATATCCCAACTGCAAGATTTGGGCTGGATTTTGTTCTGCACAAAACTTTGCCTGTTCCCTCTACATTGGTGGCTAAGAGAGCCAATGGGATCCTGGGGTGCATCAGGAGTGTGGCCAGCAGGTCGAAGGAGAGGATCCTCCCCCTCTGCTCTGCCCTGGTCAGGCCCCACCTGGAGTGTTGTGTCCAGTTCTGGGCTCCCTGGGATCAAACAGACAGGGATCTCCTGGAGAGAGTCCAGAGAAGCTACAGAGATGATTAGGGGTCTGGAGCATCTCCCCTGTGAGGACAGGCTGAGTGAGCTGGGACTGTTCGGTCTGGAGAAAAGAAGACTTAGGGGGGACCTAATTAGTGTTTATAAATATCTTAGGCATGGGATGCAGGGGGAAATGGCCAGCCCCTTTTCAGTGTCTGTGGGGACAGGACAAGGGGCAATGGCTGTAAACTGGAGCCCAGGAAGTTCTGCACCAACAGGGGGAAGAACTTTTCCCCAGTGAGGGTGAGGGAGCCCTGGGACAGGCTGCCCAGGGGGTGTGGAGTCTCCTTCTCTGGAGAGATTCAAGTCTCGTCTGGACACCGACCTGTGTGCCCTGTCCTAGGGACCCTGCTTTGTCAGGGGCTTGGACCCCATGGGCTCTGGAGGCCCCTTCCAACCCCTACGATTCTGTGATCTTTTTCCCCCTGACTTGAGGCTGAGTTAGTTTATAGTCCCCTGATGCAAACCTTTGACAGTGACTGTGTTAGACATGTTTTTTTCCCAATAAAAATGAAAGCTGGTGGTAGTTCCCAAGCTTTTTCCTGAACTACTTACAAGGTTAATCAGGATTAGTGATCCCCAATCCAAAATTTTAGGAACACTTAGCTTCAATTTTTGTGATTCCCTTCTGGATTATATAAAGAAGTTGTATTATACTGGGGTTTTTTGGCTGTTCCTGGGGTATTTCTTTTGACTAGCAAAACATGTAGGACAGTTACAACACCTCTAGTAAAGCAGCTTTCCAATTCATGTATGGACCTGTTTCTGTAGAGTCATTCATTCTTTAGGACATCAGTTTTGTATATATGAAAGAAATGAGAGAGATTCATTTGCACTGCTCCTTCCCAGGATGGAGTGGAAAACAAAAACTGAAGGAACTGGAAAAAGATCAAAGATTAATTTGAGAAACTGCAACATTTTGTGACACTCTGATGGAAGCACATATCTGGAAGGAGCACCAGCAGCTTTAAAAAAGAATTAGTTCCCTGTGTGAGCATCCCTTGGCATTACATCATCTGTGGCAGTACACTGATTCCAAAGGTGTTAAACAAGGGATGAAGTTAATCTCCTGAAGCAGGTAGTCTGTCAGGAGGTAGCCAAGAATGGATTGTGTTTTGCTCTATGAGATACTGAAGTATAATTATGACTGGTAGGCCAAAACTAAGGTGAGATATGGTTTGCAAATGAAATGTCATTGGTTTGGTGCCCAGATGAGGGGCAGTTTCAGCTGGGAGTGTTAATCTGGCTTTAGAAACTTTAGATATGTTTTATTTCCTGTCTATTTTTAGGAAGTTGTGTTTCTCTGCTTGGTTTTCACATGAGATGTCCATGAAAGTCATTGAAATAACTCCTTAGTTTGAATATTAAAAAATTATAGAATATTTTATGAAAAGAATAGAAAAACATTTGATGCTTTAGAAACAAGTTGCATCGATCTATTAGCTGCACATTTCTCTTCTCCCCCTCCCCACCCCACTCTGAAAAAACCCTTATGCATAGTTCATTCTTGGCATCCTGATGTTGGTGAACTCACTAACCTTTCTTCTTTCAACACCGACATCGATGACAAAAGCTACATTTTTAATCCAAATCAAAGATTCTCCAAAGCTCGTGGTGAGTAGCACTTTTCTTCTGTATTTTTGGTGGCATTTCTGTTTGTCTTGACTTGGCTTAGGAATTAGGTCTTGTTTTGTGGGGTATAAAGGGACTGGGATGAGTTCTCCAAGGTCAGGATTTAAATGACACTGTTCCTGTGTGATCATTTGGTAAGCTTTTTCAATTTCCTGTAAGGAGGAGAAGGATTGGGAAAGGAGGAGAAGATTTTCATGAGTATGAAAACCAGATATTGATATTTAATTTAAAAGCCACTGTTTTATTCTAAAATGAATCTTAATTATGTATCAAACTAGAACAAAACTTAGGACTGTGGAGGTTTAACCATGTCTGGAGGCCAGATGCACACCATGCTCTATCACAAAATCTTACAAGATTAATGATTAAAGGGAAAAATAAGGGGAAAGAACTAGGTATGAAAAGTTACCAACTGCATCCTCTAAGTGTAGACCAGGGAAAAACTGGGCTGTTTTTTTAAATGTCTCTTTTTTTCCCTCTGCAATTTCCTAAATAGTCTTACCTCCAGGGAAAGGCAGAGGTGCAAAAATGTGGTATAGGAATAGCAAGGCTAAGAAATTATTAAATGGTCACTAAACTTGAGGTCTTTAGGACATCTAGGATACATCCACATCAGTGATTAAGTGCCAAAGAGTTTGGTGCAAATTTGTTCTTCATGTAGGGTTGGTAATGCTGTAGGAGATGCTTGGGTACCCCACTGGCATGCCCAAAATGTTTCCTCTTCTGCTGGAACCAAAGTTATGCACAGGAGTGCCCTAAATGGCAGCACCCCCTGGGAAACAGCTCCCTGTGTGTGCTGGTGAAGATGTGATGTGCAGGGCTGCTCCTGGAGTCAGGACAGGTGACAAAAAATCACTGCTCCAACCCTGACCCCATCACTGGGAGGGCTGAAACGGCAGAGCCCCTGGCGGGGTCACTTTGGGAACTACAGTTATGCATTTAGTGCAATTCCAATGCATAAAAGGATTGAAGTATGCAGAAACCTCCCTCAATTGTTATGTTTAAGAAGTTACATGTATTGTAAAGATTTTTATTGGATTCTTTTTCCTCTCTAATGATTAATAAACTCTATGAAGACCTTAGGTCAATAAAATGTCCCTAAGATGTGTTAATAGAACACAAGCAGTGTCCCCCAGGGGTCTGTCTGGGGACCGGTGCTCTTGAACAGCTTTATCAATGACATGGATGATGGAATTGAGTGCACCCTCAGCAAGTGTGGGGGTGACACCAAGCTGAGTGGTGTGGTCGACACCCTAGAAGGAAAGGAAGCCATCCAGAGGGATCTGAACAGGCTGGAAAGATGGGACCAGGGGAACCTAATGAGGCTCAACACTGCCAAGTGTCAGGGGTGGCACTGGGGCTGGAAGAATCCCAGACACAGATACAGAGTGGGAGAAGAGCTCCTGGAGAGCAGCCCTGCTGAGAAGGACTTGGGGATTGTGG
>VZTU01031069.1:41375-56955 GCA_013400835.1 Zapornia atra | reverse complement strand
CAAAGGGCACTCAGTTTGCCTGTAAAATACCGCTACCACTCTCAAAAGCCTGGGTTGAACCAAGATCTCCGTAGGTAGCCCCGTAGTTGTATGCATAAGGCAATACTGATTGGTTTGTGCATGGTTTTGCAGTCTGTTTTTAATGTGACTATGACATTACTAATGCTCTGTTAAGTGCTTACAGATGTGGATTTCTCCAGATGCGGTGATTAATAAGTTAATTAAGATAGCTAGTCAACTAATGTTTCTGGGTGGTTTGTGTTTTATCTTTTGTATGGTTTATTTGCACTGAAGCATTTACATGCTGGGCAGAATGAGTTTACCAGGTATTCTAGTCCATGTGAAGTTCAGTAACAGAGATGTTATTTCAAATTCTAGCTCTTTTTTGGGTCTACAAAACAGTGTCTGTAAACTATTCTCATAGTGACCTGGGAGAGGCAGTGAAGGAGACAGATTTATTTAAAAGATGGTAAAAAAAAAAAAAACAACAAAGAAAAGAGTTATGAACTTGTCCCCTGTTTCTGAAAGACATTTCCTTTATTTTGCTTTAAAAATGAAATGAGGATAAAAGTCAAGTAATACGTTGTTACAGATGTTCAGCTCTACATTAAGGCTGTTAAAATTACCAGCACATCTTAAATCAATTCATGGAACGTTGTCTGGAGGTTATGTCATTGAAATAATGAATCCTCTTTACTCAAGAATAAGCAAACATGTTAAAACATCATTGTAACTTTAAATTAAATTCCAGCATAAACTGGAACATCTGAAGCCTCATTAGACTCGCCTGACATTTTTCTAGCACTGAGTCCTCCTGAACTGCCAAACTGTTAGATTCTCTGCCTATTAGACAAGTGAGCACTGGGTTGTTACAGCAGTACATTAAGTGTTATACTTAGGGATGTGCAAACAAGCTCTAATTTTATTAGAACTTGAAAGCTAGATTGAGTTCTGATTCTGTAAAATCCTGTTTCCAATTTTTGAATTTATTTGCAATTTTCATGAAAGCTGGTAAAGAAAGTCTGCATAATATAATACAACTGTATTTTAGGACAAAACCTGTAGCATAAAGATGTCAACAGTACTAAAAATAGGGGGACATTCTCATTAACAAAAGTACTACGTCAAACATACTACATCAGAGTTGAGTTGTCATATATCACAACCTATTATTCAAATATAGTTGTCTTTCACAAGAACAAGTAAATTTAAGGCTCCCTTTTAAATTAATGCAGACACAGGAACTATGAAACTCAAATGATATTTTATGATTTTACCAAAAATGTTGCTAGGTCTATTTCTTTAAATATGCAGAACATTTATAAGAGTATCTGAAGGATAATAATTAAAAATGGTTTATATCTTAGTCATAAGAAGCCACTTGTGAATTATCATTGCAACCCTTTTGGGAGCCAAGCCATACATAATGGTGTTCATTCTGGACCGTCACATACTTCATCTTCATGGATTCCCTTTCCCCATTCTTATTGAGTGGTGTTTCTAAACTGCAGATGCCCTGTAAACTCTGTGCACAGATTTCATTGAAAACTAAAATCTTGTTTGGATGTGATATGATTAAGGTAGATCACCTTTCATTGATGCAGTGAGAATAAATGGCTTCTTTGCTGAAGCAAGGCATTGCTTTAGCAAAAAATTGAGATCCTGCAGAAGACTTTGCTAACAGGTATTACCTGGTGAGCCACATTAGCCTTGGACTTTACAGGCAATTAGTGACAGTAGCATACTTTGAATATGACAAGCACATATCAAAAAAGGGAGCTTATTTATTGTAGATACAGTATCAAAAATAACTACAGCCTGATAGAAACCTTGTTCTAGAAAAGGTTATTACTAGTAAAAGTTTAGTTTTTAATTGGATGGCAAGGTAACATCACCTGGCAGCACTGAAGAACACATATATTGGACCGTATAATACAAAAGGTCCTTACTGTACTAACTTTCAGTATTTGAAAGGATCAGACAGGAATCTTATTAGCTAGCTGAAAACTTGGAAAAGTACTCATTTTTAATAGCATTTTATATTCTTAATAGAAATATTTCTAGCTATAGTATGATCTACATTTAGAATTTCTACTACCAAGAGAGCAGAAGACATCAGTTACAACTGGTTTCTGGAAGGAGTATTTTGCATGGTTCATGTTCCTTTGATCTTTTGAATGTTGCATTAATCAGAATGGAAGTGAATATTTATTTATATCCTGTAAGGAACTGGAGAGCAGAGTGTATATCTTGAAAGCAACCTATTGTCTCTGTGAAATAGCACACAAGTAACTTTTTGATAGAGAAGTATAAGACAAGACTAGGCCATTTCCAAGAGAGTGATTTGCAGAGGGTGTTCTGAAATGCACAAATGCTTGCACTTTCTTATAATCAGGAAGAGAGGGATTACTAACGAAATAATTCTGTGCTTATTCACTTCATTTTACAAATACTGAAATACTGAAGTGATCTAGTTTGATCTAAACAGTCAGAGAAAGAAAATTTCAATTTGTATACTTTTGATAATTTTCTATTGGCTTATTTATTTCTTAGCCAAGCAAAGAATAATACTTAACTAATCATCAATAAGCATTTCAACTATAGGACTCTGTCTTTGGAAAAAAAAAAAAGAAAACGTCAGATGGTAAGGTCAGACAAAGGCTTTGTCTTTGGGAATGGAGCCCAAGAAGAAAAGAAAGCTAAGTTAGTGAAATAATTCCTTATTAGACAGTCATTGCTTTGATCATTTCTGTTGGGGTAGCTATTGGTTGGTTGTTTGCTTTTCTTTTGCAGTTCTTTCTTTTGTTTTGATTCCCTTGATGTGTTAGGTGATCCCAGGTCACTTAAAAATACAGCACATCTGTCTCTTCAGGGCCCAGGCCTTCCATCTTGACCAAGACAAAATGGAGTTCCATAGCAGATGAGCAATCAGACAGACATGACAGGCTAGAATGCAGTCTGTAATAAATTAGTGTCAGCAGAGGGTTATAGCAGAAGGATATTATAAGTCTAGGGCAGGTGACATACCCAGGTTTTGTTGTTGTTCCTATGTAGCTTGTTGCAAATAGGGTTGGTTTTTTTCCAGCCTATGCTTGTGCACTGCTAATGTGTATTAAGCTCTTTTAATATAGCTGATGCTACTACTAATAATAATCTCTTTCCTTTTAGCTTTAAAATAACGGCTTCCTAGGCATCACTTATATCTTCCAGTTCCTTTTTCAGTTAACAATAGGATGGGAAAAAAACTGTGTATTTTTCCTTCTTTATATTAGAATAATTCAGCATTAGTGCGAATTTGAGAATGCAGGCATAAGATATTTCCCTTTGAGAGCACATGTAAACCTTATGTGCAGATTATCGAGTGCAGGAACAATCTCGAAACAATAAAGATGATAGTTAATTCCTATAGATGGGTTAGGAAGCTGCACTTGTTTAAGCGATATGTATTGTGACATAAGTTATCCAAGAGTAGTTTGTGACTGGCAAAACTGTAAGTGATTTTACATCTGGAAATTGATCTGTCATTGAAAATGCACCTCATCCTCATTAAAAGATTGCATAACACTTGCATCCTCTGTTATACAGGTATTGTCTCCCCACTCCATTCAACCTCATTCTGTTCACTCCTGTTAAAACTCCCTTTTGTGAGAAGGGTAGAGCGATGAGGTCTGACTTGTGCTGGAGATCTGTGCACAATGGCAGGCTGCGTTCGCATTCCCGGCTAACTGAATCATTGAACATCAAGGCATTGAATATTTTACATCTCTTCATGAAGACTCTGTTGTTTGGCATGTGAGGAGCAAGAACCAACTGGTGTCTAGTTCATTAGCAAAAGCAGGCTGGCAGCTGTTATGTTGGTATTGCAAATAGTACTTCATCTCTCTGGGAATATAGCAGAGCACTAATTCTACCTTTCTGTAGCGCAGATTAACTGAAAATAACTAAGAATAACCCGAATGTGGTTCCCCCCCCTTTGTTTTTGAAGTATGAAACCCATTTGAACGCCTGTGTTCAAAACCCTGGTATTCTTCCCTGCTGCTTCTTCAAACCAATCTCTTCGACTAACATGTATTTGATTTTTATTACTGTTGGGCCTATGTTAGCAATGAAGTATCAGTGCGTGAATGGACATAGAGTGTGTGTTCTTTGCTACTTCACTTGTATTTCGTATTGCACTTGGAGCAGTACTTAATCTCATGAGTTCCTTATATTTCCAGTTGAAGATGAGCAGCCGTCGACACTGTCACCTAAAAAAAAGCAGCGAAACGGAGGCATGCGAAATTCACCCAACTCCTCGCCCAAACTGATGAGGTAAGACTGTAAGAAACTCATATCTTCATCTCCTTTCTTCCTTCCTTCCCCTTCTCCTCCCCCCACATCAAAAATAAGGGGAGGGGGTGGAAAAAAAAGATTGTTAGATGGTTTCTGAAAGGCTGAAGTATTTATTCTGTCAGCTTGTCAGCAGTTAATGATAGAGCTGAAAAAAATTCTGTCATGAAAAACAGTTTGAAAAGCTGTTTGAAAAATACATAGGCTTTAAAGTCTTAGCTGTCACCCTGTCCTGTCCGTGTGTAGTTCTTAAACAGCAGTGGCACTAATGATAGCACTAACCAATCAGGGGAACTCATGTGGTTAGTTTGCCTCAGGCAATTCTCTTTCTGTTGGATTCCCTCTGAGTACTGTTTTCTGTACTTAAGGCCATATGTGAGATGTATCATCACAATCAAAAATGAACCTGAATATTACCTTCCTTTTATCCTGTCGATTGAAATCAAATTTCTGTTAATTGATTTAGACTGATAAAAAAGTCTAATAATCTATGTACTTGCCAAAGCAAAGTTCAAAACTCATGCAGTTTTACTCAGGCTAAAAGCACATTAATTATGAAATACAGAGATTTTTAAGAGGGCAGTATATACTTTAAAAGTGGGTGACGATATTTTTCCCCCGTTGCTATGTGTACATTGTTTTACACCAGTACACCTTTGTATAACTATGTAGTTTCCTTCCATATGACAAATTGTTTCTAAGAGATTTGTTAAAACTACCACTGCAACATGAAATTGGAATCTATTAAAATAATACGTGATTTGCTTTTCATCTCGCTGTTCTTCACCTTTTGGCTGCTCAAGCCATTCAGAACAGGATCAGATAGCAGATGTAGAGATTCCACAAGGAATCTGTTCCTACTCTGGTTTTGTGTGTCTGAAGTAGCCAGGCTAGAACCTCAATCCGTAATTGTATCCAGAACTACTTACGATAGCAGAGATTTTCCACTATATATATATACAGAAAAATGTAAACTGATTTACATATATAAACAGACACATTCATCCAGTTTGGGTGTATGTGTAACGGCAATGACTACTCAGCTGTCACTGAGGTTAAGCAAAAAAATATGAATATGAATATATAGTTCTTTACATGTATAAAATCATTCATTACTTTCATTGCTGACAGTGATTTTGTGCCTTTAACCATTCTGGATACAGCTAGGTAGTATTCCTCTTTGTAATTTAGTCAGTAGACTGGAAATTTTCTTTGGCCACTTACAGAAACATCCATATTTGTTTATTGTTACTGCAATATAGGACATATTCAAGGACGTAACTTGTACAAGTTGTCTTCATCTCTGTTTAGACTACAGAACCAAAAGTGAGATTGATTCGCAGAGGAAAATGCACCCAGCTGTGGCTTTTTTTTCCCTATTGACCATCTATTTCTGTTAAATGTATCATTAAAAGTTCTCTGCCTTTCTGTTAGCTCAGCCTTGCCCATATGACACTGATTTACATGCTTGTTTACAGTTTATGAGGAAGAATAAAATGAACATACGGGCAAGCTTCTCATTTTTATGGTGCTGGTTGTCATGCTAGCACAATTTTCATTTTACTTACCTTTGGACAGTCTTTTTATCTAGTGCTAATAGTTTTAACCACTTAGATTTTTAAACATGTAGGAGATTCCCCACTGCTCCCCCTTCCCCCCAAATCCTAATTTTGGGGAAGTAGAAATAAAAAGAGAGGGAGAGAGAAGGAGCTGAAACATTTGGAGCTGAGCACACTGTCCCTGTTTGCTATGTAAAGTATGCTTCATTTCTTTGATCTTGAGTAATAATAATTCTGGGGAGTTATACTGTTTTCATATGCTTCAAAGCTGTGTCAAAGTTTTGCTGCTTAAGGGTACTTCTTTATTCTATTGGCTCTTGGGTACCGAGATGACAGGTCCTCTGTACTAGGTGCAGGCTTTTTCAAGTCATAGCCTTCAGCAAAACATCAAATTACCAAATACAGGGTAACATACTTCTACACAAATGCCTTTCCTGTAGATATATTATACCATATATATTAAATACTTTAGTGTTACATGGTACATTTTATGTGCAATAGAAAGTGATGGTTTGAGGTAGCCTTAGGGGTACTTTTTTCCACAAGCAGAAAAAGCTAGTGTATACCGTATCAAGTATGGTTTTTACAGGACTTTCTGCCCGAAGGCCTTTGTAAATAAGTAATGATCAACAGATTGGCTGTGGGTTTTTGAAAAGCATGCCTGTGTCAGTTTGCATGATGGGGGAAGATTTTCAAAGTGGAGCCTGCTTTCATTGCCTGCTGAAGAGGGACTGAGGGAGAGTAGTCGTCCTGAGCCTGAGCTGTCTGCTCAGTAGCACATCAGAATTGCTAAACACAGGTCGAGCAGCAAGTGGAGAACTTGCCAGGCTTCCAAATCCAGACAATGTTTTCTTCCTCTTCTCCCTTCCTGCTAAATTTATTCACCAGTCCTGTTCTGGCACCCTCAGCCTCTCCCCAGACCTGACTGTCTCTTTGTCCTACCCTTCATCTACACTGACTTAACTTTGGTTCAAGGTGCTAAGTGAGAGAAAGTGGTTTGAATCAAACAAGAACTCTGTTAAGCTTTGTGTGTAACGGCCAAACGCTTTTCCCCTTTCTGATAAACAAAGGTGGGCTGTATTATCTGCTATTTTGTGTCCTCCTAAATTACCTGAAGTGACAGGTACTTGCTTTCCTGCCCAGAAATCTTTAGTGTATGTCAGTTAAAAGTACACAAGAGGTAAATCAGCTAAAGCACTGTCATGTCTATAGCTGATATTTATCTTTGCAATACTTTTCCTAAATTTTCTCTAAAAGCTCCTTTTCAAAGCCAGCCTTCCCCCCTATCCCTCCCACAGGAGCAGATGGCTACTTTGCAGACTTTTCCTCAGCTATGGTTCTGGATCTAGGGTGGGGGGCAGAGGACAAGCAGAGGAATAGGCAAAGAGTTCATTTATAAATTGTAATCAGACCTGTGACTCTAGAATTACTTTCTGAGCAGCCCTACAGTTAAGATAACATTGAAAATATGACATAGATTTTAAATTTCCACAGTGGCTGGGGCAAATCGGAGAAGAAGGTATTATGCCATGAGATAAAACGTTATGACTTCTGCTATCACTGGAGTAGAACAGAGTACAGAAGCTATATCATAAGCATTCCCTGGGACTTCATGACAAGACATCTGACAGGTGCTTATTTAGACCTGGTCAGAAAGTGGGAATTTTTGAGATTTACTCACACATAAGAAGAAAGCTATATTACCAAATATGACTCAGATAGATGGATCAAAGACATCTTTTCAATGTCATCTTTTTGATGTTGTTGTCTCTAAATGCCAATAAATTACTAACTGAAATAAATAGATGTAGGCATACAAATGTTCTGCGTATATATCACAAATGGTCTAGATTCACATTTAGAAAGTCGCTGTTCTAACTGAATCCGGCATCACATCAAGTCACTTGAGCAGAGTGACACTGGTACAATGCTGGAAGAATCTAATGAATCAGGAACAAATCCTTCAAATTCCAACTATTAACTATTCCAAATTAACTAGAAAAATGCTCTGTATTGTGAAGTGTATTTCTGTCTGGCTTACATCAACATGTTTGTCCCATTAAATCCACAAGAATGTAGTTATTATTTTAAAATAACTTACAGTCCAACAGGAGAAAACAGTTCTCCTGTGGAGATGTGAACACAGGAACATTCTATTACAAGAAAAAATAAAATTAAAGTAGGAAGTGGAAGGAAAAGGCAGGAAAGGCGTGAGTAGCAGAGCAATCACATATCAAGTCTCCTTCTTCATGAGATGGAGAAGAAAAGTAGAACCATTTGATGCCTCTGGTGTCATGCAATGATGTCAAGTCACCTGTACAGTCACAGGTTTTGATGCAAGTTACTGATGAACAACTACGTTAAATATGAGGAGGCCATGTCACCCAAGTATCAAATAGTGAACCTAGGTTGTTTTTTTTTTTGAAAGTGTCATTTTGGATTCCAGAATGACCAGTAAAAATGTGAAAAGCCCTGGATATGAATCAAAAAAGCCACTTAAAAGGATTGTTGCTGGGGCTCAAGTCTGCACTTAAAGCTTTGGTAGCAGCTACTGCATGAGCGGAGTACACTGTCGTGAAGGAAATGTCAGCCCAGCTGAGTCAAACTACCTCTTAATGCAAGAACAAATAGCATATGACAGGGCCCAAGGGGCCTGAAGAGCAAACAAATAGTTTGTCCCTGTCCACTCTGAATGTAGTGGTGTAGTTGACATAGGCCTGTAGACAAGTAGCATACTCAGCAAAGGGTCATTATCATTAGTGTCCCAGATCACATAAGAATTAGAGGACACTGGGTTTTCAGTGTGTTGCCAAGGAGAATTTCATAAGCCTGAGGATTTTTCTTGACCAAGGAGCTAAAATAATTCCCAACCAAAGCATAAAACTTGCTCAGAGACTGTCAAGACCCAGCTAAGTAACACAGAAAAAAGTGAGCTTTTTGGCATATGTTTCTGGAAACCTAATGAGATTATTTATCTGAAGTTGAGGGGGAAACCTCCTGTCTTTTTTCTGGAAATTGGATATAATATTCTAAATATATGGATAATGGCTGTGCACATTTATCTCCTCTTCCACCCACCCAGTTACATACCCTCAAATGTACACATGCATTTCTGCTAGTGCCACTCAGGATGGATTTGTATTGCCCCTGCTGCTGTAGCTGTGCTATTCTACGAGCTCAAACTCTGAGCTTTCTCATAGGAACAAAAAAGAAATCAATGGGAGAATATTTAGAGGGAAACATTTCTCAAGCAAAAACCACTAAAATAAATTCAATCCAATCATTTTCCATGACTCCCCTAAACCAGGCAAGAAGGTAAGGAAAGGTGAAAGCTCACTGATTAACCACAGTAATGGTTTGTTTTTATGTCACTCAGCCTTGGAGATTCCCATCATGTACTCTAAAATATATGTCCTTTGTATAGGATTTACAAAGCTAACTTTATGCAGTGCCAATATGCAATGATAACTAAGCTGCAACACAGCAGGTATTTAATAGCACGTTTCACTTCCTTGTTTTGTTTTACAAGTTCTATGACAACCATCATGAGCTCAGTGTTAAGTTAGACCTGTTTTTAACATGATTGTAGAATGAAATGGTTTGAATGGCATGGGGTAGTATATGTTAGTCCTCTGACTGTTGCTACCATTGGTAGTTGTGTATAAAGCATGGGAATAAGAAGAGTATCAGATTTGTTTGTAGAGTACTGTGAAATCTTATGCAAGTGTTTTTGAGATAAGAGAGTAGTGTCAGGAAAGGAAAATTTTCCAGCACAAAAAATCAACAGGCTTTTTAGTAAAGTTCAACTTAACAGAAGATCCACACAGATTGAGGCAACAGAAAGAAAAACAACACTAGCTTTAAAGCAGGTTTAAAGAAAATAATGTATTCTTATAAACTTTGATGTGGTAGCTTTTATCATAAAGTATAAAGGCTACACAATTTAAGTGGCAAAAAACACTTAACTGTGGGTTGTTTTCTTTTTTAATTTTTTTTTTTTCAGGTACGTTCTCTAACCCCTCAAAGATTACCAGTTCTGCAGCTTGAGTATATATAAATAGGAAATATCAAAACCAAAAGACATACTGGCAGTGTGCCTTGTATCCCCCTCATTAAATTGCACCTTTAAAAGTCTAAAAGTTAACTATTTTGTTATTTTTCTATGTGAGAGGATTCATACTTCAGAAGCGTATTATGAGAATGTCCTGAGGTATCAAGGTAATTTAATGAACAAGATTCTTATGGTAATCATCTTTATATGAGTGTCCTTAGTAGTCTTGATAAATTAGCATGAATTCTTCAGTAAGGTTTTTTGGAGGATAAAAAAAAGTCAGTGACACGTGAGCAGAGCAAGAGAATTGTTAGTATTCTTAGCGCTCCGATTTAGCCCATAAGGTAGCATGAGGCACCGCATACCAGGCACCATATTAGGTACGTTGTTCTTTGTATATTTAAGGAAAAATCAGATAGTGTGAGATTGTAAGCAGTATTAGGATAGCTTCTGAATAAGATAATAAAAGCATGTAACAGTAAACTGCAGGTTTTCTTCATCTTGTCACTCTGGGTTTTCTTTTCTAAAGCCCAGCGCATCTGGGCACTCAATCCTTGCAAATTTCATTGCTGATTAACCCGTGAAATGAAAGATCGGTAAGAAAGTGTCATTAGTGTAACACACATCGGTAACAAATTCTCATTACAACTTAATGCCATCCACACCGACTACAGAGGGTCACAGGGAATGGCTAATGTTAGCCGACAAATGTTGGGTGTATTAGTCACAAAACATTTTCTGAATTCCATCAGAATGTCGTGACAACCTTCACAGCTAGTCCCAGCGAGCTGCTGGAGTCAGTGGAGTTTGCCTGTGACAAGCCGTCACTCTATCTTGGTTGAGCTTTATAGCACCAGTCAAAGCAGTCAGAGAAGATTGAAGTGACAGAGGCCCACTGAGTAAATAGTGAAACATGCAGCACATCATGAAATATTCAGCCAGGGTGTAAAAGCTCTAAATGCTTTTTCAATTATTAGCACCTGCACTGGCTGCATACATCTAACACTAACAACATGTTAATTGCCACAATTTGTTAGGGTAGTTGCAGGAGAAATTTCAAAGGCATGAGACATTCTCTAGTGTACCTTCAATTCCTATCTTACCTTCTGCAAACCCAGTCCTTCCTCCTAAAATTAAGTATGTGTGTACATACATTCACGAACACACATCCCCATACAGTCAGGTAGCAAAACTCAAAATTCCTGGCCTGCACCCAAGGAGAGTCTCAAGACCCTGAACCTTGTGGGGGAGACTGCTGAACATCTTTTTGTGGGCAAAATCCAGATACATTATATTTTCCTGAGAAAGTTCATAATTGCAGATTTTAATCAACACAGGCTAAAAAGGAGTTGTGTTGTTCCCAGGGGTGTTTTGCCATTCATTTAATATACAGATAATTTTATTGGAGGGTAGAATAAAAAGTAGCCAAGATATCGTTTTACTGATGTGCAAAGACTTACAGATTAGAGGTTTTTTCAAATAACATCAGGGTCCCTACTGGTCATATGTATTTGTATTCTAAGCGATCAATTTACAGAGCAGCTCCATTGCAGATCGATGAGAGTATATTGTTCTAATACTTAGTAGCATATGAATGATGGCAAGAGGGTTAAGAGAAACGTGACATAATTCAAGGATATGCTAAACAATCGTCATTTCATAAGGTAGTCATTTCCCTCCAAATGATCTTTTCAATTCTGTCCATCCCCAGTCATTATTCTCCAGTTCTGGGCTCTAAAACTTTAAGTAAATAAGTTTGCAGTAGTTATAAATGTGTGCTAGGAAAGCAGTAGTCTTTAAAATGTAATGTCGACTTTCCCACAATAGGTTTGCTGGAAGTGGGATTTATGGTTTTGCTTTAGGCTGTTGTCTTCCAGGCAGGCTTTTTTGGGGTTGCAGCTGTAGCATGGCATTTAGCATCGTTCTCAAGTTTAATTGATCATAAGTGGCATTATATGCTCTTCCAAACCTTGAAAAGATGGTATTTTGCTTTTAAGTCATGCGTGGGTAATATCTGCCCTAAGAACCAGAGAAGCTATTTGTACACTGGGGTTATGGATGAGGGAAATTTAGCTTTCACTCCTTTTCTCCCATGCGTGCTATGCATGACTGTCTTTTTCTAGCTGAAATGAACAAATGTTTTGGTCATTACAAGCCACAAAAGCCAACATCTCAATTAAAAAAACCAAACAACCCACCATGGATTTTATTTGTTAGGAGATGGGTTTTATCCTATAATGTTAATTTTTCAAGAAGATGACTTTACAGCCCTGAAGAACATCATAGCTGCAGCACAAGTATAGGCATTTCCACAGTAACCTGCCAATGTGACTCAAGCACAGCTTGACAGAGCCATCTTCAAGGGTGAGGGTGGCAGAGAGGCTCTAGAAACATTCAGTCCATGATGTGGCTGTAAGGGCAACAACTGTAATGCTTTGTGTAACATAAATTTTAATGGGACGAGGGTGTCCATACCCCTTAGGCAGATTTGGCAGCCTTGGCCTCTGTGTGTCTGTCTTAGTTAATTTTTAGTATTTGCAAAACAGGTTTATATCATCAGATTAATGAGAGTGTATATGTCCAAAATAGTAGTGCCATTTTATCACTGTATAACTTCATAAAATGATCATACCTTAAAAAAAAAAAGTCCAAATATCAATTCAAGTTTCAAGCCGGGAGATGTTCTAACATTTGAGGACAATGTTGGGCCTTAGTTGCAAACAGTTTTCAACCTCCATAGACATCTTCAGACATTGCTTTGCTGACAATGAAAAATCATTGATTAAAATAATAGCTTAGTACAGAAGATTCAAATTTAATAAACACACATATGGAAAAGCCCACCAATTTTTCATCAGAACGTGTAGCTAGTCTGATCATGGTTTTCTTCTCAGGCAATAATCTACTATCCTAGAGTAAAAGTAGTTCAATAATATCTATTAGGATACTTTCTTCTTGTGTCTCCCATCCTGTTTGCTTCTTTTAAGGCTCCTACTTCCTGTACTCCAAGCAGTGAAACAGAGAAGCCAAACAGTTTATCATATTGCAATAAGCGCACGTATTGATTTAAAAAAAGAATTAAAAATTAAAAATGAATCACAGTTTGTTACCTTAAAATTCAATGGGAACTTATAACTGATGATTTACATTCTTTGTCCCTTCCATAGCACCCTATGTTTAAACCTAAGATAACTAGAAAATACAGTATTGAGATAAATTTCTAATAAAACTTTGGCACAAGAATATTCCCTTTCAAGCTGCAAGGCCCTCACCCAAGACTTACTTCAGACCTGAAGGCAGTAGACTATAATTTGATGTCAGGTATCTGTTATCCCCTGCTTTTTTGTTAGATTCTTTTTGATTTGTGTAATTTCTGTGACTGGAATTAGAGTACTGCTAAACACTTATTTGTGTGAAAGCTTTTAAATCTCAGAATAGAAAATAAACAGTGATTAGAAAATTAGAATTTGGCAAACTATAACAAATTGATTTGTTATAGTTTCTCTGGTGGAAGAAAAGGGAAATTCCCACCTATTTGCATCTAATTTCTGAAAGGGAAAGGGATAATTTAATCAGTGAACTTTGCTTTTCTTTTAGTGCTGTGCTATGAAAGGCTGATGGAAAAATGTGTCGTCAAACTTTAGGGGGAAAAAAACCCAAACAAAATGAGCAGAAAGAAAAACTTAGTGGAAGTTCCTGAAGATTCCTAACATTTTGGTAAACTTCCTTATTCTGAAACATGGAACTAGCACATTCCAGCAGAAAAAACTGGCTAGGACGAGTACTGCTAAACGTTGTCTGAACTTCAGTATCCATGCTTGCATACCTCACTGTACCACCTGCAACTATGAGCAGGAAGCAATGCCCTGGGGACACAGTTCATCCCAGTTAGGTCTCAGCCAGAGGTACTGATAGATGGAGTAGGAGAATGCAGAGTCGAGACATTTTTCTAGAAATTAAAAAAAAAGAAACAGCAAACCCACAGGAAAAGAGCTTTTGCACCACGATGTCACCTCTGCCTCCCACAAAAGAGGGAGCACACTTATGCAAGGCCTTTCATTAGTAAACCTGGAATAGGGTCAGAGACTCTAGGCAGTGCCCGAGAGACTCCTTGGCTGCCAGTGGGTTGATAGTGAAATGCATTGAGCTGTGTGTCTGATGAGTGAATGTAAAAAACTGAAAACATAGTGTTTCTTTTTTCCAAATGAGTCTCATTTATGCCTTTGCCATGTAGTGCACTGCTTTTTCTTACTTCATCAAAAGCTTCTGGTTTAAATAGAACATTGTATTAATAGTTTCTCAAGTTCTTTTAAGAGACTTTCTATGAAGTTGACCCTGTTTGAGTGAAATGAATGAAAATTTCCCACTGATTTTAGTGGATATATAGTCAGAGTCTATAAAATTTATCACAAATTAATCACCCTGATGGAATCAAAGATTATACCTTTCTCAGGCATACACACATCACTGTTTTAGGCATGGTAACTTAATTATAGTCAGGGTAAATCAGCCTACTTCATACATGGTGTTCAAAGTTTGCTTTAGTAGCCAATGAGGAAGAGATGTTCTTTTTCCAGTCTGCTGGTTTTGAAAGCTGAGAACTTGCAAGTTTTTAGAGTCCAGCCAAAGTGGACATTTCTTTACTAGGCTTAAGAAGGCAAACTGCTTTAAAATTTGGCTTCCTATCTCAGAGCCACTTTGCATATTCCTACACTGCAAGTATTCTCATCTTCGATATGTTACAATTCTGTATCAGGATATACCTTAAGACTGTAGATTTTCCAGACAGAGCTCTGCTTTCTCCTTGAATTTTAGATTTTAGGGTCAGTTTACCCTGTGCCTTGTAGACACAGTCCTCCTAATGCTATTGCATAATGCAGTCCCTTAGGGGTCCTTGTTGGCATTTGAGACAGTTGAATCAAGTCAGTACTTTTAGCTTAATGTTTGGTTTTAGCATGGAAACTACCTAACTTCGTGTATCTGCTTAGATGTAATAAAATTTCTGGAGCTCAAGTTTATAAAAGTGTCTTTTATTTGCTTCTCCTTTGAGAAGCCTTGTGCTTTAAAATTTCACTGCAAAAACACTTAGAAGGTTATCACAGGTAGAGTTGTCAGAGAAAATGGACATTGTTGTTTGGTATTAAAATCATGTATTCCAGATGTGGGCATTTGTTAGTCAGTCTGCTCTAAAATGACACACTGTTGAATCTTTAAAGGGCTTCAGTTTGGGAAAGCAAAATACGATTGGGCAAATTGCTGAAATATTTAAAGTGCAGCCTGTTAAAGCTTTTACTGCGAAGAGCATCACGTCAGAAGTTGTATGTGGTAAAAGCAAGTAATTGGCTTTCCATACTTATGCCAGTCAGTCAGCATGGGGCTCTGTTCCTATCCCTTCTACTTCATTGATAATGCTAATAGCAACTCCAATATTTATTTTGGAGGGGTAGGGTTGGAAAGAAAAAAACCTACTTCCTTGGATGTGAAGGGGTCAGAAAGCCCTGTTTAAAGTAAAATAGCTATTGGTATAGAAAGTGTATAGAAAATCTTTGAAACTGCACCCAAAATTTAAAAAAATAACTTTTTATTTTCAAGTTTTGTTTAAAAGTTCCCACATTAAAAGCATACCAAAGTGTAAATACTT
>VZTU01031069.1:10581-28308 GCA_013400835.1 Zapornia atra | reverse complement strand
GCCTTTGCCCTGGCAAGTTTACAATCTGATGCCTTGTTTGTTCCAAAACTTATGTGCTCAATGTTATACAGGTTAATAAATCTCTCTGACTTCAATGAATCTATCCACCTGTGTGAAGTTAGATTATGTGCAAGTCTTTGCAAGATTTGGAGTTAAATAAGCTAAAGAGTCTGGGTGGGAGAGAGGCTATTCAATTGACTTTGTTTTCTGTGCTATAGCAGCCATCTGTGTTAGGACCTTGCTAGCCTTCTAGCTTTCACAAGAAACTCCTGTCAGAAAAGTTCCCAACATGCGCCGTTTGCATTTCTTGTATTTTCCTTGCAGCTGGATATAACGGTAGCTGCTGGAACTTAGACATGAAGAGAAAAAGAGGTTTTAAATTCTGTTACTTATGAATTAAAAATGCGTTGGGGAATGGGCAGAAACACACATTTCTTTGACACAATATCCCTGTATTTGAGAAATGCTGTGAGGTCCTAGTCCAAATATCTTCAGGCTTTCACAACTGCCTTGTCCTCCTCTGCTTTCAAGACACCTTCTGCTGCAGCCAGAGAAGGATAAAACTGGGCAGAGGTAGATAGTACAGTACATCAAGCACGTGATTTCACACTTAAACTATAAATATATTCAACCATCCCAAGACTGTCATAAATTCACAGTGAGTCTATTTTATTATTATTTGCTGTTCAACATCTTGAAAGCAAAACCCCTATTATGAAGGTGTACTATTTTGTGCATTTCTTATGCTGAGGAATAAAAAATAAAAAATAAAAAACCAAACTGCTCTTTTTATGAGCATTAATTATACACCAGGCAAGGAAGCAATTGCCTCTATGTTATGAAATATTAAATCAAAATGCTTCCTGTTCCCAGATGTCCCAGAGATAAATACAGCAGTATTTTGAAGCCCCACTTGGAGCTGTTTTGCCTGCAAATTTATAGTTTTGTCTCCATTTTCAGAAAACCCTGTTTTATGTGAAGTATAGCACTCTTGGTAGTTTTTAAGGAGCAAACTCCTCTGGAGTTGCCTATGTAGGCAACAACTCTTATGTAGATTGCACACAAGGGATCTGAAGTTGAAAGGCTCCTTTAAGATGACAAATGGGTTGAGAGTGTTATTGTCTTTGATTGCATGCCTTACATCATCTGTATGTAGGAATAAGAGAGCTATACTTTATCTTTAGCCATTTTATAAATATTTAAGTCCTTATAGTTGCCTAAAGATATTAAAGCATATTTTACAGTAGTTGGAATATAAATATTATATATAGCACAAGATACCAAAGTAGTTTAATGAATTCATAATTTTCTGTTCACTTTTATTGGAATGTGTTTTATGTTCCAAAACTTCCATTTAAAGAATAAGAGACCATTCTGCTCTCTGACAAGATGTGGGCCAATAGTGAATGTTATCAAAGTTGCTTTAAATGACGATAGGGGACTTCAATTAGCAAGAAGAAAAGGAACATGGGTATTAGAATGTACTACACCAATCTCTGTGTTTTAACTTTAAGAAAGTCTTTTTGAGGAAACCATTTGTGTTTCAAGTCTTTAAGAAACTGTAAGGTGTTTTGCTTCTCTGTCTCTATGGATTTTTTTAGTCAGTTGCAGAAGTAGATTCATATCTACATCAAATTATTAAAAGGTAGTTTTTTTAAATTTGAATTTTAATATAAAAGGTCTGTATTTCATGGCCCCTTACAATACAGTGCTGACGTTATTACTGTGAATCTTTCAAATTCCCATGAAATACAAAAAATATTTTTAAAATTTCACAGTTTCCCCATTTCCCAGTTGGGAGTCAGTGCTGGGTAATGCTTGCTAATTACGCACAATGAAAGTAGACACACAATGCTGGTAAATTACCTGACCCTTTGCATTTTAATGAGACAACAAGGATTTCATGAAGCGATGTTGTTTCAATGGTTAATGGTGTCAGCAATGTTGTAATTGTAGACTGAGGCACATTAGCTGCACAACCACATGTAGGAAGGGTTTCTCTTGACAGGCTCTTTGGAGAATAGAACAGGGTATTATCATTAAGCCTATGTCATTTGCATGCTGCTAATCACTTACTTTATTATCTTGTGTATCCATTGTCTTTCTTTAATTGCTCTTTAAATGAAAATTAAAAATAGTTGCAATGCCCACGATACTTGTGATAGCATCTTGATTATGAAGATAACTTCAAGAAAATGGAACATATAGATAATATATTGCAGCATTACAAGATAGTTTTAAAGTTATATATCATAGCAGACAGCCTCATGAGCATAATTCTGGTGTATTTCATTGCTTCGGTGCATATTGTTTGTTTAATAAATGGTTATTTATATGCATAAAGGTAGTTACTTTTTTTAAAGGACCAACATGAAGTCAGAGATCAATGTCTTTGTTTTCCTTTAGTGAGGAAGACATACAAGGCCTGGATATCCAGCACATTCCCCTCATCTTACAACATTATAGGAGTAAGCTAGCTTCTACTGCTTTCCAGTTAAATCCTAGTCTTTGAAATCCATTGTAGAACAGCAGAATCTAACACCTGCTACAGAGTTGCAGAACACATAGCTTTAGGGTAAAACTTACAAAATAGTTGGTGTTCTTTTCTCAAGAGTGATGTGTTGATTTTTAAGTTTAGCATGGTTAATTTTGAAGCAAGCTAGACTTTTTCATAAAAGGCAGTGTCTAAAAACTTGGTAGCTCCTGGTTATCAAGAACCTTTCAAATCTTTCAGCATCTGCGGAGATGGATATGCAGGCTGAACTGCAGTACTGGCTTCATTTGAGAATCAATATTTCTGTGCCTCTGGTAATGGTTTTTTGCAGCTTTTTTTTTTTTAACATCAGAATAAAACAGGCCTGAAAAACTAAATCTGTATTTTAAAGATGGCATGGCTGAATGTTTTGTTGAAGGAAGAAGGATAGCCTTTGTTCTTGATGAGTTTTTGTGTATCATTTATATTCAGCTGACCCTGGTAAGCTTATGTTACTGGAAATTTTCATACTGACTTGTTTGGAGACAAGAGCAATGCCTGATCATTTTCAAACTTTCCTTAGAGCTCAAAAGCATAATTTTGATTGGAACTTTCATATTGATTTGAGGTTTGGTTGCTGGTTTAAATTTTGTATTCGAAATTAGATGTCAGATGCTGTTAATACTAATACAGGAGCATGATTACTGGTTAGTAGTGGGAGGCAAAGTACCTCTACAGTCTTAACAGCATGTATATTTTCTGTAAGTTTGACTTTACAGAAGTATTGCTTAAATGCATAGGCAGCAGTTCTCATGTGATAGGGTGTCTTCACAGGATTTCCTATGTCTGCTAAGGTTATGTCAGTCTGCTTTTTCTATAGCCTGTTCTGAAACTAATCTCCAAGTGAGGACAAAGACAGATATTTTTGAAAGAACTCTTCTTCAAAAAAAAAAAAAGAGGAGAGAGATTTCACTGAAATCAAAGAGTGGCAAATGTGTAAAAATCTTGGGGGAATTGTGGGAATTGTTTAAGGACAGATGGATTCAGTTAATAGCACTACAATTATATGAGATATTCTTAAGAACAAATGTTCCATTAGTCATATTAGCTTACTCAAAAACAGTTTTTGTGGTAACCAAAATGAAATTTTAAAAAGGTACCTGAACCATTTGTTTTAATATTCATAATTATATTTAATATTAATCCTCAATAATTTGTGAATTGTTCCTCTTCTACCTGCCTATGTATGAAGAAATACTTGCTAGAACAGTAACTTCAAACTTTCAGAAAAATGTTCAGCTTTATAAAAAGATCCCTATTGAATTGATTTATCTAATCTAACCTGGCTTTAAATCAATGTTTGACAAGCTGCTTAAAATAGTGTTTTGGTGGACTCTTTCTAATAGGACAATTACCAAAAAAGATTTTCCATATTACTCCTTGCTATTTCCAGTGCATGACTAAGCAAATGGATAAATCTCAGGTACTCTATTGTCTGCACCTTGTTACTAAATCTTGTGTAGAGCTCATAAAACAGGAATTTTTGCCACAAAATCTTGGAAAAGTATTCCTTAAAGTATGATATTAATGGAGTTATTAAATATAGATTTTCAGTAATATTTATAACATTTTCTTCATCAGATATAATGCTTCCATTCTCAACCCCTCTTACTTTTAGTGTCTGACTCGTATAGTATTTTTACTAAAAACTAATGTAAATTGCAGGCCTTTTTGTTTTAAATTTCATTATTAAGTGTTGATACGCTTAGCATGTGACCTAAAAGTAATGACAGGGATGAAATGTCCTCGTCTTTTTTCTTGTGAAATAGTAGAGACCAAGTTGATAGCTAGCAATATGGAAAGGACTGGAGTGTTTCCCTCCAGGTGTTCATGAGTGGATGGAATGGGGAAGAAGGGGACAGCCATGGCTCCTTGAGCTTTTACTCCAAGAATAGTACTCTCTTGACTCGACAGGATTTCCTCATGTAAGTTAAAACAGGTGCTACCCTTTGATAAGCAATGAGAGAGAAGTGTTTATACAAAATATCTGGTGTTGCACATTTCAAAATTCTGTCCCTACAAGAGAGGAAACTGATTCTGTTTATTTGCTCATTAAGTGCAACCTTACCTTAATGTCTCTGAGGTCTTTCAACATTGGAGAATTGGATTATTATTAACTATTCAAATGAATGTTCAGTTCGTGAGTGATGATGTAAACTCTGTCTGGACATCACAGAATCACAGAATCTTAGGGGTTGGAAGGGACCTCAAGAGATCATCGGGTCCAACCCCCCTGCCAAAGCAGGCTCCCTATCTCATATTACATAGATAGGCGTCCAGATGAGTCTTGAATATCTCCAGAGAAGGAGATTCCACCACCTCCCTGGGCAGCCTGTTCCACTGCTCTGTCACCCTCACTGTGAAAAAGTTCTTCCGCATGTTGGTGCGGAACTTCCTGTGCTCCAGCTTACAGCCATTGCCCCTAGTCCTGTCCCCACAGACACTGAAAAGGGGCTGGCCAATTCCCCCTGCATCCCATGTCTAAGATACTTATAAATGCTAATTAGGTGCCCCCTAAGTCTTCTTTTCTCCAAGCTGAACAGACCCAGCTCACTCAGCCTTTCCTCATAGGGGAGATGTTCCAGACCCCTAATCAACTTTGTCGCCCTTCTCTGGACTCTCTCCAGGAGGTCCCTGTCTTTTTTATACCAGGGAGCCCAGAACTGGACACAGTACTCCAGGTGGGGCCTGACCAACGCAGAGTAGAGGGGGAGGATCACTTCCTTCGACCTGCTGGACACACTCTTCCTGATGCATCCCAGGATCCCATTGGCTCTCTTGGCCACCAGGGCACACTGCTGGCTCATAGCCAACCTGTCATCAACCAGGACCCCCAGGTCCTTCTCCACAGAGCTCTTTTCCAACAGGTCATCCCCCAGCCTGTACTGATACAGTCGGTTATTCCTCCCCAGGTGCAAGACTTTACACTTGCACTTGTTGAATTTCATTAGATTTCTCCCAGCCCAGCTCTCCAGCCTGTCCAGGTCTCTCTGGATGGCAGCGCAGTGTTCCTGCGTGTCAGCCACTCCTCCCAGCTTTGTATCATCGGCGTACTTGCTGAGGGTGGATGCTATTCCCTCATCAAGGTCGTCAATGAAGATATTAAACAGGACTGGACCCAACACTGAGCCCTGGGGAACACCACTAGTCACAGGCCTCCATTCAGATTCTACTCCACTGATCATGACCCTCTGAGCCCGGTCTGACAGCCAGTTCTCAACCCACCTCACTGTCCACTCATCTATCCCTTGTACCCTCAGCTTCTCTATCAGGATGTCGTGGGAGACAGTATCGAAAGCTTTGCTAAAGTCAAGGTAGATGACATCCACTGCTCTCCCTCCATCCACCCAGTTGGTGATGACATCATAGAAGGCTATGAGATTGGTCGAGCACGATCTCCCCTTGGTGAATCCACGCTGACTACTCCTCATGACCTTCTTCTCTTCCAGTTGTTTGGAGATGGCATCCAAAACAAGCTGTTCCATCGCCTTTCCAGGGACAGAAGTGAGGCTGACTGGCCTATAGTTACTGGGATAATACATATCTTACCTTTTGAGTGAGACAGATGTAGTCTGAATTATATAGACTAAGAGAATGCTTCTTAAAATTTAGACTATATCTTGATTTTTTTTAATTACTGTTTTATGACAATATGCTTTTCAGTGTCAAATGTAAATAGGCCTCAAAATTCACCTGAAGATTTAAATTTCAGAGCGGCCTTACCACAAACCACAGGTTCAAACTTCCTAAACTACCCCACTGGCTACAGAAATCCACATTGCAATTTGAATAAAGATTCTTAGAATTCTATCAAATAACAATAAATAGACTAAAAAAATCTCAGAAATATTAAAAACCTGTAGTTGAAAGGACAGCTATTTTCACTGATACTAATGAAATACAAAAAGGAAGTAACATTTTAATTTTATCAACCCATTTAGCTCTCCAGTAAATAATAATGGATAAGAAAGTTTATGTCTTGTTTAAGTGCTTATAGAGATTATAGAGATTATCCAGAGATAGTATTTAGATGCATGAATAACAGCAAATAGTCAATATAATGCTGAAAACAAACAAAAAAAACCCTTCCTTGCTGGAAGTTTTCGTTATGACTGTACTGTGCGCTGTATCACATGGCGTAAATTTTACGGTTGCCACTTAATTTTTCACTACTTAAAGAACATCACATTACATTTTACTTACAACTACCTTGGTTGCTAGTGTAATGGGTTTTGAATCCCATATAAATTAATAAAATATGGAGTTGGTGTAGAGACACTTCTGCTTTTACTTTAAATACAAAAAAAAGATATTTGAACTATGAAAGGCAAGCAAAACCTTAAAGATTTTATTAAAAATTCTAATAAAATGAGTTACTTTTCTGAGATTAAAATTCACCAAGAGGGAAAAATTGTGAGCCAAAAAAGTTCAAATTTAACAATGGAAAATTCATCTTTTCTTAAGAGCAGACAGTACCTCACGGGTTTTGTGTATAGTTTTCCCTTTTTCTTGATACATTTGAGCAAATTGTTTACGTACACTGGTGACTGCATGCTTTGGATATTCTTACCCCTAGAATGGCAATCAGAGGCATAAGTTTCTTTCGGGCTGTTTGATTCTGGATCCTGTACTGAATGAAGCAGAGGCTCCCAAACTTCCCAGATTGGGTACTATCAGCAGTATCACTGCTGCTTTTCAGGCAGTTGTGTCTCCTCAACCTTGGACATCATTGGTAGCTAGTATATTGCTATCGGTACATCATTTAATATTAAGCACTTAGAAAGCTGCTTCAGATTTATCCTTTTACCATAACTGTATCATTTGTATTTAGATTTTTTTTAAGTGCAAAAAAAGAGTAGAAAGAAAAGGAAATTTTCATTTTTTGTTTATTTCCAGTCAAAGAGTAATTGCAAAAAATTAGCCAGTTTTAGTAATTTTTAGGCATAATATATATATGACATATAAACCAGGGATAATATGCTGAACTGGAGTATAAGGCTGATTTGATGTGTTAGCCATTCCTGTGAACTTCAGTCTCAGAGGGCTGACATTTGTTCTAATGGAAGTACTTTCTGTTCAAATAATTGTACTGGTGGGATAATGTATGTGCTTTGAAAATATGCTGAAGATTAGGATAGTGTTTTGTTATTTCTGTTTCTGATAAATTATTTACAAGGGTCAGCTTAAACTGCAAGCAGGCATGTTGGATGCTACCTTTCTGGATCAGGAGGGTATTGTTTAATGAAGTTTACAAATATTCCTTCAACAATTATCATTCCCCACAGTGCTAACTGCACCTCGGTGTGGGTGATTTGCTGTGCCTTCTATGGAAAAGTTGGTTGAGTCAGTGTTACACAGATTGGCAGAGTTCAAAACAACATGATAACCTCATTTTACACATGATGTCTACCGAGATGTCTTTAACAGATGTGCTACTCTGAAGTTGTGTGTGTTATAGAAGGCAATATGTGAGTGACAAAGAGCATAACTGATTTTATGTTCCCCTACTTACGGTGTTTAGAGTTCTGGTAAAAAATTTTGGCTTGCAGAGAACCTTTGTAATGGTATAAGGAAAGCATGAATGCCAGAAGGAAATTCTCTAAGTGTCTCTTCAAAAAAATTTATTCACACATGAACACAAAATCCATGGTGCTTTACCCTGAGCATTTAATCAAGCCCTGAAGTTTTTAAGCTACAAATGTAATCTTTGGGAATCACCTGCATAATATCACTTGACTGTATGCTTTTATGACAACCTGTCCAATAAAAAGTTGTGACAGGATCTGGTAAGATCTGGCAGGATTAGACATGGGCACGATATGCTCTCTCATCAGCAGGCTTTGCAGAGAGCTGTGTTTTTACAGTATGGAGTTGAGACAGAAGAGCTTTTGAATACTTGCAAATAGATTCGACTGTGGGAAATGTGCAGGAGGCCTATGGAGCTTACCTGACAGATAAATTAGAGGTGGTCTTGATCTGAATCCAACCTGTCTCAGAGGTCAGCTCTGGGAATCCAGTTTAGATTTCTGTGATAAAATGATGCCTTAGCCTTCACAGTTAAATCTTTGATCCCCAAGGCAGCCTTGCATGTGGGATTTTAGTTTTGACCCAGCCTATGAGAGAACTTAATGACATTTTACCATAGGTTTCCATCTGAGTTCCAGCTTGAGTAATTTACAAGTCTGCTGGCACTATTTAGCCCACACAGACCATGAAGTCGACCGTAAGTAAGACCAAGTTGATGGAAAAACAATATTGCTAGAATAGAGTGACAGATGTTGATTATCACAAAATGTCTGTTTAAGCATTTTGTATGGATCCATTTCCTCACCGCACACACCTGAAATTTTTGTATAAGTTACAAAGTAATTGTACTTAAAGATGTGGAATCATCTGCTAAAGAAATTGTCAGAATACATATTACAAAAAGTGACTGCTGTGTTTATTACTGTTGCTGCTCAGGGGAGCTATTCAGATGCCTCATTTATTGGAACTTAATAGATTAAAAGTCCAAATTGAGTCTCATGATATAAACCTAATCAAATTCTAATCTGCATAATTTTCCCATAAGCAGCAACGGGAAATTTGTTTAATTTATGTTTCCATAGTTGCCAATCATGTGTTGGACAGCATTGTTACTTTTATTTATCAAAATATTTTTATTGATTGCTGCTGTGATGTCTGGCTTTGCTCTTCCTTTTTTCACTAAGGAAAAATTTGCTGTATTTGATATAATGTAGGATATAACAATATAATGTAGAGTCTCACCTAACATGCCTTTATATAATTTTTAATGGAGCTTTCCATTTTGTTTGTAGTTATTGAGTATCTGTCTGTGTGAACTAGGTAATATAGCTGAATTTATTTGATAAGTTGTATTCAGCATGTTTATTTATTTTTGCCTGAGGTCTAAATATGGGAGTTTGATTAATGATTTAACTGAAAAGAATTTGGCATCATTTTATAGTAAATTCTTCTAGCTGCAAACCTATGCTACACCTAGATGCTACCAACTTTGTGCCCTAGATTTACCTAGTGTAGAAAACTGTGAAATGGTAAATGGAGAGTAGGAACAATTAAAAATTTAAATTTGCAATGAAAGTAGCTAAAACCCACAGGAGTTAAAATTTCTGATGTTGTTATGAAAGTAAGTGTATTCCATAAAATGTGGTCTGTTTCGGATAGCTGCTGATCCACAAATTGCTGAATTAACATGTTACTATTTCTTCTCAATATTTCCAAATATTTGTATAGTTTTGGTGGGGTTTTTTAGTCTAAAAATAGCAAAGGAAAAAAAATGCCTGTAAGAAGTAGCCAAACTACACTCTGGCACCTGGGCAGAGGTATTTGGAGTAGGTGCTATACCTAGAGGTGCAGTGTACCAGAAGTAATGGTCACTTGCCACCAAGAGATAAATTTCCACTAGAACAATGTAAAAGAACAAAATCCTTTCCCAACAGGAGCAGGCTTTGGAAAAGGAGGTTCATGAAAACAGAGTAGGGTAGGGTAGTGTACATTGATGGAAAACCAAAGATGACATTACAATACATAACAAAACAAGAAGTTAACAAATCCAAAGACCAAGTTGCAAAGAGTGAAAATACTGTCCTACCAGTTTGCTGCAAAAACACAGCAGAAAATTAATGTGAATACATCCCAGGCAATAGGGTAAGTGTGAAGTAGTTTGGAAACAATTGTACTCTGCATTCTAGAAGTCCTTTGTATTTTACTGTGTGTTGTCCTAGGTGTTTGCAATTAGAGAATTACCCAGTCATTCCACTGTTTCTGGACATGGCTTACAAAATAGATAATTAAACACGGCTACAAGATGGTGCTAAGTATCAGGCAATAAAGTCCTTATCTGTCCCATTTACTTGTTGCACAGTAGAGAACCTTCAGAATGTCTCAGTTTACTATTTGTTTTCCCTTGGTGCTTAAAAGCACCAAGCAGTTACCCTGGCTTGCTTGGCTGTAACCATTATATCTATGTTCATGGTCCTCATAGGTTTCTGTGCATTCTGTGCCATACAGTCCTCTAAAAAAATAAGAAATTATTTTCCTAAGTTTTATACTCTCAAAATTGTTTGCTTATGCACTAGAGACTCAATAAGAAGTTACTAATGTACTCCTGGAGCACATTTTATGTTCCCAAGACAGACGTGTTTAAAACGAGATGGCTGTACTGCATAACAGGAGTACTGGTTCAACGTTGGCTTTATTGGCTGGAAAAAACAACAAAATAGGATATGTCAGGCCTAAGAAATCAGTAACCCAGATAAAAACTTGATTAGAGATTTACAAAATTACTATAACAGAGAAAAAATAAGGATAAATACTCAAAAAACCCAAAAATTCATTTTATTTTCCCTTTGCCCAATATTGTGTTTGATTCCACCGAGAGCAGTAAGTTCTTGTCAGAGGAATATTGGCTAGAAGTATTTACTGTATACAGAATAAAGTTTCCATTCTAGCAGACATGAGAGAAGTGCTATGGCTAGTAACTACATATTATCTCACTTAGAGTGAGGAAAATAGCAAAAAGAGAATATCAAGGCACTGGTCTGCAAAGCATAAGGAAAGAAAGCCCATTTGTTTTGTTAAGTTTGGGTTGTGCAAGCTTTTGGTGAACCTCTGGCAAGCTATGGTTTAGTTAATTACATCAGATTTTGTGAAAAAATCAGGTAGTTTGATATGGACTTCATTTTGATTTTTTGTGTGTGTTTGTGAAACTCAACATGAGACTTAAACTGAAAAAAGACTTGTCTAAATATCTGTGAATAAACCCTCTAAGTTACACATGATTCAATGCTATGCTTAAAGTATAACAGTTTCTAACGTAGCATGCTGTTCACAATTGAAAATGGAAACAACACAGTACCATTTAATCCTAGACCTCAAGATGATGAAACTCCAATCCTTCCCTGATCTTTGTTTTTATATCTTAATCCATCCCCACTAGAGCAAAGCTAGAACCAGGAGACCTCTAAATCCCTTACACTTTCAGCATGGGATACTACTAACCCACCCCAGAATAATTCTTTCACTTTAGGGATCAGAAATTAGCACTGATCCCACTGCCCTGTGCTTTAATTAGTGGTTTGATTTGGACATTTTCACTGTAAATTTCAGTAATTCAACAGTATGGAGATGAATAGGCACTAGAGAAGAAAGCTTTCTTGGGAGTGTTATAAATGACTTGGTCCCAAACAAGATTTTAACCAAATTGAACAATTTATTAAACGAATAAAAGCAAGCAAACGGTGCTGGGGTGCACAGTCAGCACCAGGTGCGCTGGGAGCCTCCGCCCCACCAAGACACACACCGAACAGTTCCAGGCCCTGGCTTATGTACCTTCCAGGGATAACACAGCCCACCGGCTTAAACTGACATGCTGGGGTGCCGGCCAGGTCCTGTAACTTTTGTCTTGCACGGGCAGCTGGTTCGGCAGGTTTGAGGTGCCTCCCTCTTCTTCTGGCTGATCACCTTCCTTTCAGAGACAAGTTGTTTCTCCAGTAGTATCACAATGCACACAATGTGCTACATTGTGGTCCTTTAAGCAAGGATTTGCACATCCTTTATATAGTTTGTTGATGCTTCAACATACTTCATTCAGTACATACAAAATCTCAAACTGTCCCTCCCAGGCCCATGACCATACAAGGGTCTGTCATTATGCACCCCCAACATTATTCCATATTAACACGAATCAGAAAGACATATATCACAGGAGGAAGGTGACAGCTTGTTCTCTCTAACAGTGGTCCTCAGTGCTCCATTGGTTGTTTCAGGCCCAGAGCATTGGAGGGTTGTTGCAATTGAAAAAGGTATCCTTCATCTCCCTCTATTCTCTGTAGATTTAGCTTGGCCTATGTTTGTGCCAGGACCATCTCTGAAGATGCTGCAGTCTCTGAGAGAGCTGAGAGCCTACACAGCATCTGCTCTCCCACATTCCTCTCCTTTTCCAGATCTTTGGAGATAATCTCCCAGAAATTATTAGATCTTCAGCCCCAAATTACAGTAAAAGTCAGAAATGAAACCAGAATTTAGGATTTCCATGTTCTGAAGCCAAACCACAACTGTCTCAGACCACATGGGACCCTGAGGCAAGAATTATTTCTAAATTGAATGGCTGTTAACAGATTACCATGAATGTCAGCAGCTCTTTAGCTGCATGACTGCTGCTGAACTTTCCAGGTATGCCCAAGTGGTTGTGCATTGGAGAATTACAGGTATAGTCTATCATTCAATAGAATTCACTGGAATATTAATGGGCATTGTCAGCAAACAGTAGCAAAGCCATGTAGCTGAGAGGCCCTTTTGTTAGGATAATTATTTCTTTTTGTTTGACTCCGCGTAATGAAAATCCTTGTCCTATATTGCTGCATGATAGTTTGTTGGGGGCGTGTTTGGCAGTTCCCCATCTGTGTGTTATTCATATATGCTCAAAATATGATTGTCATGCTGCATAGATGAGCTAGAAATAGTTATTAGAATGTATCCTTTTAAAATTATAGTTTTGAGGATTTTAGTGCATATGTTACCCAGTGAATCCCACGGCGACTTTCCCTAGAATAGCATTATTTAAAGGGTACTATCAATTTACATGGCACTTTGGTGACAAGGCCACAACCTTGAGGCCTGCCAAGTGGATTCTTAGTTTGGGAAACTGCATTCTGCCTGCATAGACTTCCAGCAGTAAAAAAAATACATCCCAGAAAGCAAAGGGAGACAAAGAGAAAAGGGGCAGGGAAAAAGGGAAAGACAGTCATAAAGGATCAGTTATGATCCTTTAGAATGGGAGATATTTGATAAATGTAACATAAAAATCCAGTTTGAGGATACACTCATCTAAATCTCAGTAGGGAAGTGAACAGAAGCAGTACACATCCAAGAGCCAAATTTGATACTAAATTAAAACCTCAGTAAATTTTTACTGGCTCATCGGCAACCTAAAAGGATATATTTACTGTTCTGTAGAGTGTTGATGTCCTGCATTTCATGGGACATCACTCAGTTAAATGAACTACACAGGAACAAAACCCAGTGTTTTGTGGGCAGCACAATTAGCAGATCACTTGGCCATCAGGCCAGTTGCACCAAAGAACCAGTTAAGCAGGGCAAACGATAATTACACTGCAGCTCCCAGAATACCTGCAAGTTACATCTGAGCCACAGTTAGTGCCCCTCTGAGTTCCTGAGAGGAGTGAGGATCACCCCTGCTTGGGAGGCATGGCTCTCACCTACTTTTCACCTACTTTTCTGAGCAATAGTATGCAAGAGGGAGCATGGAAATATTTTTTTGCACAGAATCAAGACGTTTATCTAGCGGCTTTCTGCAGAGAACTCCAGGAGGCTCAAACTTCTTCAGCTAAATTATGGCATGGGAGTCACTGCCTCTACAAGAGGGACGGTGCTGCTGGGATGGAAGCAGTGACTCCTGTTTACCAGTCCTCACTGATTTTGACCACATCAGGAGAGCAAAGCCTGTGTTCCTCTCAGAGGCATTACACAATCCACTCTTTGGAATGTCTTGTTTCAGAGATGGGCAGGGGCTTTCTACCACCTGTTGGGGTTCAAGCCATTTCCTCAGTGAGATGTGGTGGTGGTTATCAGTATAGCCAGTGGTGGTGGGTTGACCCTGGCTGGTAACTCTGTACCCAGTTTCTTGCTCACTTTCCCCCAGTGGGATGGGGGACAGAATCAGAAGGGCAAAAGTGAGAAAAAAACCCTCATGGGTTGAGGTTAAGACAGTTTAATAAGTGAAGAGGAAAAAAACACAACAAAAGAAAACATGAAAACACCCAAAAAACCCAAAGTGATGCAAAGGCACTCACTCACCCAGTACAGCAATTCAGTATCAGATGCAGTGGCTGCAGGAACTGATGTGGGTGTGCTGCACCTTACCTCCTAAATGTTGGCAAAGAGAATTCCTTTCTCCAGAAGCTTCCCACTGTTGCCTTTTTTCCTCATGCAGGGACTGTACTGAGGCTTGCACAGGCCTTGTGAATTTTACTCTAGAAGTTGACACTGTTAAGCAATTGTAGCCACGGCTGCCTTAGTTGTTTGTTGAACAAGGACACACTGTGGTTATAAGATCACAACTATCAGCCCTGTTCTAGGATTTTTATGAGCGTTAATGGAACAAGGTTTGGGGACTGAAGGAGAAAATGGAATATGAAAAGGAAAATGAAAAGAGGCTGTGAGGAAAGCATGTCATTTCTAAATGAATGCTCTGTGCAGAGGAATTGAATCTTTTCACAGCTGAAAATGGATCTTAAATCTGATGCCTTAGCTTGTTTCAGCTTCTGTAATGAAATAGAGTTTTCCTAATACCCTGTGACCTGAATTTCTCCCTGCTTTATGGGTGCTATTCCTTGACGTACAAACCTGTATTTTCTCAAGTCAGCATTTGATGATGGATGTCAAAATACAGGTCATGTATTATGCATATAGCATTACCGATTTAAGGTGTTTACTTGTCAAGTTGAAGAAATTCAGAAATGTCACATTCACTGAATCTGCACAGCTGTCACTTGTAGTTTTTCATGCCTTTAAATGAAAGTTCTGATAAAGCAGGTTAGTTTTTCCTGCAATATTTTTTTTCCTTCCTCTCTTCTGGAGGAAAATTATAGAGAGCCTATCTATAGAATTTACGTTGTGACTTAGGAGCAGGAATGTGGCCTGAAGGTATACGATGCCTTATGACTCCAAGCAGAGTGGCACAAAATTCCCAACTACTCATATTTTCCTTTCCTGAAAATATTTCAAGATTCTTATATTTTTAAAAGTGGATTTTTAGAAGTGTCCAAATTTAGCACAGACAATGAAATTAAATTAAGATAGCAGAGATTTATCGCATCTTTCAAGACCATAGGATGAAAAATATTAAGGCAGGAGTCTATTTCTCATTCAAGGAGAAAACAAAATCCTTTTAACATGCTTCCTGCATTTCAGACTGAATGCACCATGCGTGCAGTGTGCAATTACAGAGCTTCTGACAGTCTGTGTCTCACAGAAATGACACATTTACTTCAATCTTCTAGCACAATCCTATGAAGACAAATATTTGAGGGGTTAGAGAGGTGGCTACAAATAGCCTTCGATGGATAGTCCGTGTGTGTGTGACTCTGTGTGTGTGCATATTGCAATAGAGGGAGGGCATGAAGGACTTGCACATTTAGATACAGTTATGCCAACTTTCTTCAATGTGCTTTTATCTGCTAGGGAAATCCTGATTTTGTGCTCTCATCTTCTGAAGAGCTTGATTTGCCAAAAACATTTTAGGGAGTGCATCTTGACATGGGGAGAGAAAAGGCTCCGTGAAAAAGGGAGAAATGGGGCCTCTAGGATGCTCCCAGCAGTACAACCCCTAGGGTGCGTGGGAACAAGATCAGTTTGCTTGGTTTTCAGATAAGTGAGTGTAAAAAGTCTTGCTGTCGCCATTTTGAGTTGTGATTCTGCAGAGGATCCAACTGGGCCTGCCACTTCAACTGCTCAAGGAGACCACAGCTACCTAACCTTTCTTTAATGCAGTGTGACAGAAGCTGGGTCTCACCTTTCCTATAGCATAAGAGAATGCAAAAGTTAAACACTGGCGCCTGCTGCCAAAGCAGGTGTCACGCTAATGCCCACCTGTCCTCAGATAGCATTCCCTCCCTTTGGAGCCCCACTTTAATTTTCCTGTTGTTGTGAGAGTGTCAGGGTTACTTCTAACTCATGAGGTGGTGCCTGAAGGAGCTCCATGAGACTCATTTTTGTGAGTCTTAGGCTCTGCCATGCAGAAGTAAGCATTCAGAGGGCCAATGTGGCTATCAGTCACAGTGCCAGACACACGAAAACATCTGCAAACTGATACCAGTTGGGAATGCAGCTCACTGTCACCATGCCGGCCTTCCTGAATTAGTTTCAGCACAACCAGCAGTATTAAATGACTGACTGTTGACATTGCCAACATTTCCAATTGTCTCTAAGAAAACTCTAAAGATATTCTGTGCACTGGTAATAGAATTGTTTTACTGTCTTATATTTGCCTATGGCAATATCTTTGTCTTGCGTGTCTGTTGAAGATTCCACAACCATTTCTTTTCTCCTAAGGAATTTCTTCACAGACTTTTTACTCCCTTTTACTTACCCTGTCCTTAACAATCCTCATGTTGTATTTACCTTTCATGTGATAGTCAGAAGGAAATTCATACTGGTACCTTCTGGAGGGCTAAGTAAGTCTCCTCAGCGATTCTAGTTTTATTAACTATATAGTCTATATATGATATAGACAACACATAGGGAGAAATGAACTGAATATCACATAAAAAATACTAAATCCTGTTAAATCATGACATCCAGATTTAGTGGTCCTTATAATTTGTCTTGTTTAGGAACAGCATGAGAATGATGATAATTATCACTGGGAAAGTACTATAAATCACTGAGAAACACAATATGAAATTAGTACCACATTTTAACAACTGCAGTGTAGTTAGGAGATTTTCTGATTTGTAAGTTAGTCCCCAGACTGAGGAAAGGTAAAATAGATAATATCATATCATTTCCTGAATTCACTAGCAGATGAATGTGTCAATGAGTTTAATGCAGTGTATCAGCAAGACATAATGAAGTTACATCAGGAATTAATTTGGTGGTGATTAATTTAGAAGTGGTATGTGGAGAATTCAAAACTAGTTCATGACAGTAATGAGAGAGGATCAAAAATCTGTACTTCTATGTAAGGTGTGAAGTGTAAGAACTCAGGCATATTGTGGCAAAAAAATTCATGTTTTTTCAGAAACTTGTGTTTTAAAGTAAGCTTAGCTCAATCCTATTCCCAATAGACAAATATTTACTTTAAAATGCTGCCTTGACATTAGTCTACATGAAACTCTGGCTTCACCATCACTTCTGCAATAATGACATTAAATGAACATTCCCATGCTTTCTGCAGCTTTAATGGACAAGGGAGATTGAATCCATTAGTCTCAACTGTAAATTTCTAGTCCAACTGTTGCATAGGCTTTTGTGTAACTACCTGGTTTTCAGTACTTACAATCATTGAGTATATTTTATTAAAAAAAAAGATTAAAAAATGCTCAGTGTCAAGAGCTCCATTTCATACTGTGTAGAGAATTAGGCTGAAAGCACAGTCTTTTTGAGTGGTGAACCTTGATGCTCTCCAGATAGGTTTGAAAACCTGTGTCTTT
>VZTU01031069.1:0-10562 GCA_013400835.1 Zapornia atra | reverse complement strand
TTTTTTTTTTTTTTGTTAAATGGGCCCTTCCATGCCAGTATTCTCATAATTGTATTCCTCACAAAAATACATATTATGAATGGTATACCTGAAACGAAAAAAGTCACTACTTTGTGTGGCTTGTATTGCTCACAGAAAACAGAAAATTTTAAATCCTGCATGTGATTCAAACCTAAAAACACCTTAATGAAAGCAATTTGTTCCCTCAGGTCATGCTACTGCTTACAAACTATACTCTTTAAAATGCTAATTGAGTTTTAAGGAAAGGTGTTTGTTTCTGGAATATTTGAAATACTAATAGGACAAAATTAAACCTTTCTAATACTCGTCTTTTTTTGTTTTCCTTTAAATAAGCATCGCTCTTTCCATTTTGCATGTTTTGATGCAAAGGCTACCTAGGATAACAAAACGAATTTCAGTCTCTCTGTTAGATATTTTACAGTAGAAATTACTTGCATATTTGTGAAGGATTGTGCTTTTATTAAATAAATGTTTAAATTTATTTATTTTTTTAAATGACAAATTTTTCACGATGCTTTTCTAGGAAAGACAATTTAAAAAAATAGGGATGGGGAGTTCCCTGTTGGTCGGGACTGTAAACTTTCTTTTCTTTTTTTCTTTTAGGTTTTACACCCCCTGGGATGGATAGGTCATCTCCGGACAACAGTCCAGTGCATGGCCTGTTACGTCAACCCTCCATTACAACAGGAGCCAACATCCCTATTATAACAGAGCTAGGTAAGAAAAACTAGTATTTACCCTTTTATGTGTATTCCCATATCTTTTTCCTACTTCCTCTGTTACGCAGTCTCAGGAAAAATACCTATACTGTATCTTACGCTACTATGTTTTCTCCTCTGATAACTGTTTTGAATTAACTCTCTTTAAAGAAAGATTAGTAGCAGTTGTTTCACTTTATTTGAATAACTGAAATATAATTTTCTCTTTCCTTTGTGTTTTCTCCATTTTCTTAAAAAAACACTCTATCAGACAAGATGCTTTTTACATAGTGTAACAAATAAGTGGGGGTCTTTGGGCTAAGGTTAGAAAAGAAAAAAAAACCACAGTAAGTATGAGCAGACATTTCCTGTCCATTTAATCAATAGTAAGAGGCCATTTGTTTATTTCTTCATGGTCCAGAACTGTTTAATCATGTGTAACCAAACTCTGTATAAGAGTATGAGACATTTTACTCCTGAGAATATGATGATGGTAGGTAACCAGGCTCTGATTTCCACTCTAGCTGTGGGTATTTATGTTGTCAAGTGGTGTGATGTGAAGTGCAGAAGCTGTTCTGTTTTTTTCATGGCAAATACAAACTTGATTTGTGGTCCTTTGTCTTTTTATTTTCCTTTCAGTTTTATTTTTTAGAGCCTTACCTGTCTTTTTCCCTTACTTTATTCTCTTTCTGTACTTTCTTTTCCCCCTAAATACTTTACTTATTAGCTAAGCCTGGCAAACTTCTGCCTTTGGTTTCAATCAGTCAGGAAAAAAACAGTGGAACCCACATTCTAATGATAACTGAACTGGGTAAGAAGTGCCTTTTTCCTTCACATCACTGTCTTATTTTCTGTTGTTGTTCTTACTGTCATCAGCTTTTTCTTTCTTTATTTGGCTGTATCAGAGGGGCTACCCTCATGGCACTGCTTTGAATGTGTTTTATTTGTGGTTCTGGTTGAAACTGACTGTCTTGTTCTGGCCTTTCTTAATGATTTTTTTTCATGCAGCATCAGTAAACCTTTGATCACACTCGTCTGACCTGCCGGCTGTTTTCATAGCACCTTCTCACCAATTCATTTTCTTTGGCCTGGGTCCACACCTTCCGGCCCTCCCTCCTTCCCCCACCACCAATTTTTCTCTCCTTTTCTCTCTCTCTTTCTTTCTCTCTCTTTCTCCTTTTGTTATTTCAGCCTATTGTCAATTTGGTGGACATGCCTTAGCAGTTCTTACAAGAAGTCCAAGAAGAAGTAAAAGATATCAGAAAAGAAACCCCAGCATCATACTTTCCCTCAAGCTATTTGTTTATTTTGTGGAGTAGGCCTTTTCTCAGAAGCTCAGGTTTTGAAGCTGTAAAAAAGCAACCAAGCTTCTGTGTTGCTCCCTCTAAATAAAGAGAGCTCTCACCAGCTTTTGCCAGCAATGTTTGATGAGCATTTCCTATGGTGTGACACCACGCCTTCGAGACTACCTCACCTAGCCCAGAGACCTTTCATAGAAATCCTTGTGTGCTAAGTTGCATCAGAAGATAAAGACACTGAGGATAAAACTGCACTTGCAGCATTCACGTTAGATTTGTAGTGCCTTGGAATCTGACACCACACACGGCTAGCAAGATGGTGTCAAAGTCAGGCATTAGTCTGCCAGATGTAAGTGGAAAAAGAATGCTACTGTCAGTAGTGCCTACTCTCAACTAGCAAATTAAACTAAGTCACAAGCTCTTCAAAAAGTACATTTTGAAATGACACATCAGGCTTTCAAATACTATTTTGCTCTAGAATCTGGAGAATAAATTGATAGCCATTGTACAAAGGAGTGTTGTGGATATTGGTGTTTGCTAGGATGAAATTCTTCTGACTCCCAGGGCAGAACACTTCTCTGTTTACAATGCTGAGGTGTTATGCTTTCATGGTTGTGTCAGGGAATGAGAAGGCAGGAACTTTAATTCCTACTTCAGCTCAGGTCCTGACTGAAAGATCATGGCCACATACTGGCTCAACAGGGCTCTAAAAGGAGCATAACAATCCTCACCTCTTTTAGACAGCTATTGAGAGGCTTTACCTGTAGTTATTCATGCTTTGTCAGTAAGCATGGAAAGCACAGTAGTATATGCAGGTGGAAAAGGGTGAATGGAGAATGAAACTATATAAGAAGGAAGATCAGAATAGATGCAGAAGACTTTCTAACCTACAAAGTCCTGAGCCAAAACCTGATCAAGTTAACAGCGTGTTGGTTTCAAAGCTCACTGGATTGGCTTACAAGATGTGATCACACAGGGAAAAGGGATGCAGTCAATGTGTGAAGTTTCAAATGCTGAAAAAGTCTTTACTTTCACTTCCTTGCATGGAAACTGAACTAATTTGTCATTTAGTAAGTTAAAGGGTATTTCAGTGGCATAGCTAAGCAGCCTGTGCTTTCATGTCTGAGGGGGACTAATATAGAGATGAAGTATTTGATGAAATATGACACACTCGATACACTGATCTCAAGGAAACAATTATGGTTAGTGGAATGAGATGCAATTGGGAAGCTTAACTATGTCAATGAAATGCCAGAGGTCTGAATGACAAATGCTACTTTATTTAGGCTTTTTCTTTAAAACAGCGTGATGTAGATTACTTATCACACTGGATAATATAGAATTTGTGGCTAAGGAAGTGAAGTTATGGAGCTGTATATTTGAACAAAAGCTAGTACTGCAAGAGTGTGTCTGGAGTGTATTGCTCATTCAATTAGATAGATGCACGTTAAAGGGACAGTTTATCCTCTTGTGAGCCATAAGTGCATTAACACCACTCCAGTAAGAATCACAGCAGCACATCTAACAGATGCCTGTGGGCTGTATCAGAGTTTTATGGACAGTCTTTATCTTACAATGGAGTTCTGATTCAGTATTTTGTGATAACATTTCACTGTACGTGCATACAGCCTTAGCCACTGTACCTGACCAATGCCAAGATTGTCTCGATATGTAAAAGAGAATCATGTATCTCATTTTGAGTGCAGGCAGCTGGTGCCATGAAGCTACTTTTACAGCAAAGGGATAGCCACCTCTCAAGAGCAAGAGATAATCAAGAGATTTTTTAAATGCACATTTTCACATCCATCTTGATTTCATTTTCAGTGACGTCAAAGACACAAGTCTGTGTTTCCAGACATATGCCGTTTCTTTTTCTTTCTGACTGTGTAATGTGTAAGGTCACATGCTGGTGACCCAGAAGCAGCTTATGATTTTATTATTATTATTTTCAGTAAATGATTCAAATGTTCAGTTCTTGGACCAAGATGATGATGATGATCCAGACACAGAACTGTATCTCACTCAACCCTTTGCATGTGGAACTGCATTTGCTGTCAGTGTGCTGGACTCTCTCATGAGCGCAGTAAGCAAACAAAATCTTTTTTATTCCCTTCCATCAGAATTACTGTGAAAGAGTATGAAAGCATAGTCCCTTTTCTACAGGTAGTCAAGAGAAGACACTTCTCTCGTAGATGTCAAGAGAATTTCAGAACATAAATGAGATTATTTTTCAGTTTGACACAGAGACCTTAAAACAAAACCAATCTAGGACTACTCCTTTAAGGATAATATTTTCCAAAAAATGTCATATCTCCCTTCTGAAACCCAGACCCAAATTCAGTGTGTCAGTCCCTATGCTCACCATTCATGTCAGACAGCATCAGTTGTGTGTTAGGCTTTTCCTGTAGCCATGAACAATGCTCTGAGTATGAGCACTGGGGGACATTGATAGAACAACTATACAGAAGTGATTGTATATGTCACCAGAACTCTCCTTATGTGAAAAGAAGTCATCATCTCTTTATCACATGAGTTGTCTCATGAATCAAAATATAAGTGCATGCCAGAAACCGCAGATGGTGGCCTTTGGTTATGTCTACATTAGGGTTTTTGCTTTGCAGACATAGTACAGTGTTAACACCTCAGACATACTCCGTTTTATCCTCCCTAGCGTCATATTGGAGAGGTTTTCAGACCAGTCTTGGTCTGTGTGAGCTGCAATTCTTTCAGAGGGTCCTTTAGCTCTGCTAGATGTAGCAAGATGTAGTCTTTTTAAAATCTGAGCACAGGCTTTCTGAGCTCCCCATGGAATAAAGTTCCACAGTGCTGGGAATCATCTGTTGTAAACCCCATGTAATATTAGAAATGAGAGCAGATTTCCTTAAAGGAGTCAGGTCTGACCTTCACCTAAATCAGAATGAAGCTTTTTGCTTTTAAGAAATACTTGTGGTGGTCCTTATTGTTTGATATTTTGTTTGTATTTCATATCTATGTATCTGTATTTGATATTTTCATTCCCTGCTGTATTCTCAGATGTTCCATTCACAGATGAGTATCAGTCTACACTGATGAAATTTTACTCTAATGCAGCCTAGGAGTTCGCAATAAACTCAAATAATACTCTTTTTTAAGTTATTGGCTATATTTTGCAGACATGACAATTTCAGAAAGCCTAAACAAGTGTACTTAAACTCAGTAACTTCTCAAATTAAAATATCTATGTATAAAATATTTAGCATTTTCACATTATAAATGGGAATAGTTTAACATGAAGGTTCCAAATTTTTATACTTAGAGCTACTCACATTATCTACTCACATTATTATCTAAATCAGTGTCCCTGAATTTATCGTTCAGTAGGACACTTCCAGAATCCTAGTAAAAGTAGGGTTAATTCTCCTGATTTCCACTGGCATTGCCACAAAAAGAGACTGAAATGTTGTGGACACCATTGCTTTTTTGTACAAAGGTGTGTCATGTAGATAATAGTGAGGCAATAAGAAATATGTGGAATGTGACTGTTCAGAAATTTGTACTTGCATTTGTTGTATAATCCTCACAATATATTTTGTTATTCCTAGCTTTTGCTAACTTTTAGTTTTTGACAACATGCCGCTCCATTTCTGAAATTCTTCTCAACAGTCTTCTTTTCAAACAGTTTCACATCTAAGTGGTCATATTATATGTCAGGCACAGTGCAGCCTGAACCCAGAGTAGTAAATGTGGTAACAAGCGTAGAAAATTCTAACTTAGAAAAAATACCAATCAAGAAGACAAACCAAGTATTCAGTCAGTTGGAATTGTTCACCATCCTGTCTTTTCTTTCACCTCTTTGCTGATTGGTGGCAGCGTTATTTTCTCTTTTATTCCTCAAAGGCCCAGTAAAGACTTGGAAAAGTAGAATTCTTCCTGACCCTTCAGAAAGTGTAAGATGTGTGAGATGTTTTTCCTTTACTATCCCTGTTCTCATCAGAAGGATGTATGCTCCTTTCCCTTCTTCTCCAAGGAAAAGAGCATTTCTCATACAAACTAATCTACTTGCACTATATTATCTCCTTTTTCCTTCCAAGTACACTTGCTTTTAAGGAACGACTTCTATTTATTCTGTATAACTTCAAGCCAGTACCAGCAGACTCAACTAATTGTGACATCTGCTTTCGTCCTACTAATTGCACAGGAATTCTGTAAAAGGGAAATAATTCACACTGTGCAGGCCCATGCTACCTCACTTTGAGATGAGGATATAGTTCATTATCCGATGCACTTAGTGATTCAGGTTTTTTTTATTGCTTAATTTTGATTAAAAATTTCCGACTTCTGATCTCTGTTGATACCTCTAGAATGCCAATTCCTCATAGGGGCTATGGTAAAAATATACAGGGTGTGAACTGCCCTGTTAAGAATTAATCTCTCCTCCCACTAGTGGAGTTTTGTAGTAAAACAGGTGTAAGAAAGAACAGAAAGTGGAACACCCATGTATGTAGTATTCTTTCTGACCTGCAGGTAATTTGAAACGCGCATTTAGATGTATATAGAAAAATACATACAAAATACACTTAAAATAATTTATTGAAGTATTCATTTTTTGAGTAATAATAATTCAACAGTCTTAATCAGTGTTAAATTATTATTTTCTTTTAAATAATTGTGTTAATATAGAAGTAGTGGACTAAACCATACTCATGAATCATAGATTAGAAAATGTGCTGTCACTTCCTGATTAAAATTTGAATGCGAAAGAACATTACCTTCTGCTAGTTTAGTGTTATTTGCTATAAGATGACAGTATTAGGTATTTGAAATTTTAAATTGTCTGTAGTTTTCTTATTTCCAATAAGAAAGGCTTAATCAAGTTTACTTTTCAAAATGCTATCTGTACACGGCTTGTCCTCTGCAGCAAAGGCAATATATTCCACAAGCCTATGACTCATGGTGTGGTAGTTTGAAGATCATTACTCAGAAGACAATAACGAGCTTGAAAACTGCGTTGTCTTTTTGATGAGTTGGTAACAGTGGTCTCTCCAAGCTTCCTTGAAAGTGCATTATTGTACTCTGCATGAAGACTGTAGGCATGGTTCATGTTTTAAGTGTGGCAGTGGCTATTGTTAAATTGTGCCAGCAAATCATTATTATGCTTTTGAAGAGACATCTACTGCCATCAGAGTCTTGAATGATATATTAATATTTGCTTTGTCGTAACATATGCACACTCTGTAGTCTGTCAGTCTCAAGGTGGCGTCATTCCTGAAAAACAAATCACTTATCACCAAATTAAATGGGAATAGAAACCATGGGACTGACAGTATCTTTTAGATAATGTGGATGTTTTGAGAAAAGACTATCTTCATCTATAAAATTGTTACATGACATAGGATAGCTTAAGATAAGTAAATTTTTGAATACTTTTTCTGGGTCCTGTTGAGATAGTTATTCCAGGAAATCCTGTGTATACAAGGAAACCAGTTTTATCAATTCACAGCACCTTCAAAGGTTTGAATGGTTGGCCTGAGAGCCAAATCTCTGTTATTCCATTTGGCTTTGAAGCTATGAGAATAGGTTGGCACACCTCCTGTACATACCACCGACAAAAGACTCAGAGAGATGCTAAGGATTCCAGAATCAGATTATATCATTTAACATTTCATAGAATCATGGAATCCTTAATGTTGGAAAAGACCTCCAAGATCATCTAGTCCAACCCTCCTCCTACCATCCATATTACTCACTAAATCATGTCCCTATGTACCTCATCTAACCTTTAATATCTTAGAATTTATTTCCTTGTGATAGAGCTTTAGGTCTTGATTTTTCGCTCTATAATACTAAATTCTACTTTTTCTTCATATAAATGAAAGTACAGAATGGAAAACAATAGTTAAAACAGTTAAAAATAGATCAAAGGCCCTTTTGTTATTGGTATGTTACTGAGGTTAGCTCAGTCATTCCTCAAGTTTGGATATATATTATTCATTCAACAGAATTCCTCCAATAGAAAAAGAAAAGCAAGTTAAAATATTTGTTTGAAAGCAATGTTAAAAACTGCATGCGTTGTAGGAGGAAAAAACCACTAGCAAACATAAAAAAATGGCACATAAGACTTGGAAAATGACAATTTTAGAGTCATTATAAATGAAAAGCAAAGTGCTATTAAAATTAAAGCAATGTTATTAAGAGATGTGCTAATTTTCAGTTAAATTTTCTGTAAAAGACCAATTAGTTTAAAAGACTTCACAACATTAACAGCAAAATATAAGCACTCCAGTAATTATACTTTAAAAAATGATTGAACAAATGGGAAAGCATCCCCAAAATGTTTGAAAGAGCTGCACTACAATTCTGGAGCATAGGCTAGGTGGCACTGCTAGCTCAGATATCTATGTCAGAATTTCCTTGCTGTTTGCTCAGTTTCAGTGTCTATGATGCATTTCCTTTTTTCTCTGTTTAGACTACACCTATTTCATACTCTTATTCCAGATGCTAATTATAGTGTACCATACGGGTATTCAGTGTGAGGTTCAGTTAATGGCAGTAGCAAACAAATATTCTTTAGTTATGATTTTACAGTCAACATAACCGGATAATGTCTTGTTACTTTAAGTACATCAGCACCTTTCCAAAGCAATTGTGTAGATTGGTTTCTTATAAGTACTGGCATATCCAGGCCACGCACCCTCCCACAGAGCAAGTAGAAGATCACTCTCAAATTAACTTCAGTGTATTATTATTCTGAAGGAAATGGATATAAGCTAGTTCAGCTTTTCAATGTCCCCCAGTTCCAAACTGGCAAGGGGCACTGAAAGGAGTCTGATTTTTGTAACAATCAAAAACATGAACAAAGTTTTTTTCCTGAGGAGTGTTAAATATATTGGTTCAAGAGAAAGCAGCCCTACTTAGCAGAAGGTGACAAATTACAGCTTTCTATTCACCCATCCTTTCTTGCTTACGGTTGGGCACATTCTGATCAGTTGCAATGCCAGAGCAGTCCGTCCTGAAAGTTGGAATCTTTTTATCCATTGATGGCAAAACCCCAAACCCCATCATTTGGCTGTACTTATCCATCTGATTAAATGGTGGCATCCACATTAGCCATGGTGTGAAATTCAAATTAAGCCATTGTTGCAAGATAAATGTTGCCTCCTTTGCTAATAAGTGTCTAAGCTTTGCCTTAATATTTGTCTAGCAGTGGGAGGCCTTTCTTCAGTGACAGCGTTCTGTTCCATCGACAATAGACCTGATTCCTTTCTCATTTGCATCAGTTTCATAGTAGTGTATGGCCTCTAGAGTTACTCCTTGTTGGCTATGTGACATAAGTAAAAATCGGACCCATTATGTCTTAATTGTGCTGGAGGAGTTTATTTCATTTCATTTGTATTAATGAATTTATGACAAGTGCCTGCCTGACTTGATATATTATTTTGCTGCTGCTTTTTTCTCAATTTAATATGAGATGTGTAGTAAAATGAACAATATGGCCAAAGTATAATTTCTTAGTAGATCATGCTTTAGTGAGCTACAGTTGAGTTTACAATATGGGGTAATTGTGTGCTTGCACAGTACAAAGTTCAGATTGGCTGAGAGTAGATGTGTTTAAATCGCATTCTGGCTATAGTTGCTCCAATTTGAATTACAGAATAATGAGAGAAAGGGTTGAAAACCAGAGAAGACTGGCCTAATGTTACCTCCTAAAGAGTAATAAAATTCTTAGTACAATTTTGTATGTTTTATCAGTCACTGCAAGTAAGCAGTCTCTAAAACCAGGCTATTGTACACTGTATTGTCCTTGTTGTCAACCAGACTTGAAAAATCTACCAGTAAGGATATGTTTTCCTTTTCACAGAATCACAGAATGGTTTGGGTTGGAGAACCTCCGGAGATCATCTAGTCCAACCCCCTTGCTAAGGCACGATCACCTAGAGCAGGTTGCACAGGACTCCGTCAAGGCGGGTTTTGAGTATCTCCAGAAAAGGAGACTCCACAACCTCTCTGGGCAGCCTGTTTTGTTTCATGTTCTTCTATCTTGACTTATAGAAGAAAAACTGAGAGTAACATTTTTAATAGTCTTAAATACCACTGCTTAGTGAAGAAAAAGGATTGAAAAATACTGAATGAAAGGCATAAGAAAAGGTACTACTGCAGAAAATGGTACATTTTTCACAGAATCACAAGGTTGGAAACGACCTTTGAAGATCAAGTCCAATCATTCCCATCCTGAGGTAAACCATATCCCTAAGTACCTCATCTACCCTTTTTTTGAACACATCCAGGGAAGGTGACTCAACCACATCCCTGGGCAGCCTGTTCCAGACCCTGACAACTCTTTCAGTAAAGAATTTTTTTTCTAATGTCCAATCTAAACCTGCCCTGGGGCAGCTTCATGCCATTTCCCCTTGTCCTATCACCTGTCACCTGGCTGAAGAGACCATCTCCCACCTCTCTACACCCTCCCTTCAGGTAGTTGTAGGTGGTGATAAGGTCTCCCCTCAGCCTCCTCTTCTCCAAGCTAAACAGCTGCAGCACCCTCGGCCATTCCTCAGAGGATTTGCCC
>VZTU01031068.1:4945-22141 GCA_013400835.1 Zapornia atra | reverse complement strand
TTGTAGAGAGGTGGGAGATTGTCACTTCAGCCAGTGACAAGAGATAGGACAAGGGGAAGTGGCACAAAGCTGCACCAGGGCAGGTTCAGATTAGATGTTAGGGAAAAAAAAAAATTACTGAAAGAGTTTTGAGGGCCTGGAAGAGGCTGCCCAGGGAGGTGGTTGAGTCACTGTCCCTGGATGCGTTTAAAAAAAGGGTAGATGAGGTACTTAGGGATATGGTTTAGCATAGGACGGGAATGGTTGAAAAATAAATGGTTTTCTTTCCTTGTCCTTATCTCGACTCATAAGCCTCTCAATATATATTTTTTCTCCCCAGTCCAACTGAAAAGGGGAGTGATAGACTCCAGATATCTGGCCTCCAGTCAGGCCTAAACATCCACAATGACGAAAAACTTTTTCGCTTGCTAACTTGATAGAGCCCTGAAACAGACTGCCAGGTTGTAGAGTCTCCTTCTCTGGTGACATTCAAAACCCACCTGGATGTGTTCCTCTGTGACCTACTCTAGGTGATCCTGTTCTGGCAGGGCAGTGGACTAGCTGGTCTTTTTAGGTGCCTTACAACACCTAACATTCTGTGATTACTGTAAATTTATTAAAATTACACTGGAACATAAGCCTGACAAGTGGTGTAGACATTATTTTTGTTAAAATGCTGTGTTTATTATTGCAGATAAATTAGGATTGCAAGTTGTGAATCTTTATCTAAAACTGTGAATCTTTATCTAAAGCACATACACAAATAAAGCTTGAAAGTTTAGGTGCCAAACGACAATATATATTGGTCATTTCCATTGTACTTTTTGAACCTTTTGTATCATTGTTTTTTGTGGTTTTACACACAAACAAATGATCTTGTTAAAAGATACTTTTCATAAACTCAGTTATCTCCATGAATTCTTGTGACCTGCAAAGTGAAGGATTGACTTTATTATTACATTCACCATGAATGGATGAATAATGAAATTTTAAGGCTACCCCATATTTTTTTACATACACACAAATAATGAGTTTTAAATAAATATTAAGGTTGCCTGCATTGCCAAATCAGGACATTTATACATGTCCTTTACATATGTCTTTCAAAACTATCTTGGACATTTTCTGGTGTGACCTAATCTAGGTGATCCTGCTCTGGCGGGGGAGTTGGACTAGATAATCTTTTGAGATCCCTTTCAAACCCTAACATTCTGTGATTCTGTGAATAAGTGCATTGTTACACTTTTTTCACTTGAACTATCAGTTTTGTAACTGAAAAACAACCTTTGTATTTACTGGAATTTGATATCTTAACTATGTGAAATTTATGTTATAGAAAAAACAAATAATCTTGAGTTTCTTCCTTTTCTTCTCTTTCTCCCTTTCTCTCTTTTTCTTCTAAGTACATGAATGAGTAAAAGAGAAAAGAGGGAATATCCTCAGTGAGTGATTAAGGAGTAAAAAAAGCAACTAAAACAAAGTTGATACTGCCACCATTTGTAAAATATACTCCTCATTACCTTGTCATGCACCAAACAGTTAGCACTGGTGTGTAAGGATAGGCTTCTGTATCTTTTCTTAATTTTCTATAAAGCCAAACATAAAAACCTGCTGCAAAAACTGTCCTCATTTTACTTCCCATTGTTCACAGTTTTAAATACCTGGGCAGCATTCTATTTTACAATCTTAGAACAATTAGAAAGTGAGTTTTCAAGTTTTCCATGGAAAAGTATGATGTAGGGTTAAGCTCTGTAGATTCCCATAAAATATTATTATTGCATTTATTAAACATTTATTATAAAGAATAATGTTGTCTATTAAATGTTTTACTTCCCTATTTCCACAGTTGTTTCTATGTACAGATTACACTCTAGTATAGTAACAGCAGTATTAAATTTAGCGGTTTATATCTTCTTATCACAGATAAAACTAAACTTTAAACATTAAATTATTTCTATTGTAGGCATAGTTAAACTAACTTTGTTATGGTTGAGTGTTTTATGACATAAATACCTAAAGGAATTCTGTTTAACAACAAAGGGCAATTATGGAAATTCTATTCATAACTGAGATGTCTTCTTTCAAAAGAAAAAGGCACACATGAATTAAACTTTAAAACGCTTTTTGTGTGAATCTATACTACTAAATCAAGCACATACCTGTAAAAAGAAAAAAACAAACCAAAACCAAAAACTCCCAAGCAAAAATATGTACTGCTTGCAAAGCAATCGAAATATTCAAAGTTATTATACTTAAAGCAGATGAAAAACTTAATAAATATAACTCCCCAATTCAAAATGCCTGGAGACATCTGCTAACTTAATTTTAAAATTTCATTATATAAAAGAGCTGTACCTTGCCATGATACATTTTAAATGTTGGTTTTTTTTTTTTTTCCTTAGGTCCCAGGATAATGATTTTTTTAGTTATAGAGAATGCTTCTGTGTAAATAGACTCTTCCTTCAGGAAAATAAGAAATGACTAATAATCATGCTTGGCATTTTCAAAAGCAATTAGTACAGCTTGAAATTAGATATGCAAATTAGCAATGCTCCAATAAATTGGTGGTTGGTGCACCAGTTTATCTTTAGAAATGCAAAAAGCACAAGCCATAATACAAAAGGAATGAATTTATGCTTCATTTTAGTTTGAACTAGTCTAGAGGTTTTAGTATTCTACTCATGGTAAGTGGCAGAGTTGATTAACCTAATTTGAGGATGTTTCTTGTTTATAAGGCAACAACCCTATTCTAGAACAAATTTTGAGGCCAAAAGTTCTTATTAGTCTATATACAACTTTATTTTACAAAGTACTACTCTCAAATTACTTTCACACTATAATGCTGGTAAATATATATGTTATTGTTGCTGCTGTTGTTCTGGTGGGTTTTTAAATTATTATTATCACTGTTGTTATTTTTGTTATTGGCAAGTCCAGAAATTACATTTTTTTAGACATCCTAATAATTGACTTAAGAATAATGACACCTCTGAAAAGCAGGAGAGGCTGAAGGACTCTTGCCATTACATGCTACTAGAAAACGGCTGGGCTGATCAGGCCTCATGCCTGATTCGGGCTTTTATTACTTGGTCAAAGAGCAGGAACCTTTAAGCACTCTACACTTGCTTTTAATAAACTTCACCTGGTTTCTCCCTGCCCAGCTCTCCAGCCTGTCCAGGTCTCACTGAATGGCAGCACAATATTCCTGCATGTCAGCCACCTCTCCCAGCTTTGTATCATCAGTGTACTTGCTGAGGGTGGATGCTATTCCCTCATCAATGTTGTCGATGAAGATACTAAACAGGACTGGACCCAACACCGAGCCCTGGGGAACACTGCTAGTTACATGTCTCCAGTCAGATTCTGTTCCACTGATCACCACCCTCTGAGCTCTGTCCAACAGCCAGTTCTCGAACCACCTCACTGTCCTCTCATCTATCCCATGATCTCTCAGCTTTGCTATCAGGATGTCATGGGTGACAGTGTCGAAAGCCTTGCTGAAGTCAAAGTAGATGACATCCACTGCTCTCCCTCCATCCACCCAGCCAGTGATGACATCATAGAAGGCTATGAGAGTGGTTGAGCATGATGTCCCCTTGGTGAATCCATGATGACTACTCCTCATGACCTCATGTCTGTATACTAATGCGCAAAGCATGGGAAATAAACAGAAAGTTAGAGATCTTTCTGTGGTCACAAAGCCACAATCTCGTTGTGGTCATGGAGACATAGTGGGACAGCTTGGATAACTAGAATGCTGTTATGGATGGCTACGTGTGTGCTTTTTAGGAAAAATAGGCAGTGAGAAACCAAATGAGGTTCAAAAAAAGCAAGTGTAGAGTCTTGCACCTGGGAAGAAATAACAGCTTGTATCAGTACAGGCTGGGGGATGACCTGCTGGAGAAGAGCTCTNCTGGTGGCTAAGAGGGCCCATTGGATCCTGGGGTGCATCAGGAAGAGTGTGGCCAGCAGGTCGAAGGAGGTGATTCTCCCTCTCTACTTTGCCCTGGTCAGGCCCCACCTGGAGTATTGTGTCCAGTTCTGGGCTCCCTGGTATAAAAAAGACAGGGATCTCCTGGAAAAAGTCCAGAGGAGGGCTATAAAGATGACTAAAGGACCAGAGCATCTCCCCTATGAGGACAGGCTGAGTGAGCTGGGACTGTTCAGCCTAGAGAAAAGAAGACTGAGAGGGGACCTTATAAATGTTTATAAATATCTTAAGTATGGGATGCAGGGGGAAATGGCCAGCCCCTTTTCAGTGGTCTGTGGAGACAGGAAAAGGGGCAATGGCTGTAAGTTAGAGCATAAGAAGTTCCGCACCAACATGCAGAAGAACTTTTTCACAGTGAGGGTGACAGAGCACTGGAGGGAGGTTGTGGAGTCTCCATCTCTGGAGATATTCAAGACCCCTCTGGATGCTTATCTGTGCGATATGAGCTAGGGAACCTGATTTGGCAGGGGGGTTGGACCCGATGATCTCTCAAGGTCCTTTCCTGTGATTCTGTGATTCTATGACACTTTATGGAGGCAGCAGGTGCAGGTATCCCTACAGGGATGCAAGAAGATTTCAGGCGGAGAATAGGCAATGGTACCTCCTATGAGGAGTCCTCACAAGATCCTACAGGACAATCCAGAAATTTTTCTCTACAATCACCTAGAACAACAACATCCCCAAGCCTATCTCTGCCCCACTGACCTCTACCCTCTTCCCCCACCAACTCTAGTAGAAATCTCTGAACTACTCACTCAACCCCAGCGAGCATCATTTTCTCCCCTTCCCCCTTCATACTTAGTTTAAAGGCCTCTCAATGAGCCCTGACAATTCCTGGGTTAGGATCCACTTTCCCCTTGGATACATATGAGATCCATCCACAGCCATCAGGCCAAGTACCAAGTAAACCATTCCATGGTCAAAGAACCCAAAGGTCCTGTGGCGGCACCAGCCTTTCAGCCATTTGTTCAATGCCTGGGTTCTCCTAGCCCACTCCAAATCCCTCACCTCACCACAAGGGAAAATATTGTGGAAAATATTTCTTTTGCTTCTCTCCCCTTAACCAAGTGCCCTAGATCCCTGAAGTCTCTTTTGATAGCATGCAGGCTACACTTAGTGACTATCTCACTGTCTGCCTGAACTATCAATGGATAGTAATCAGAGGAATGCACCAGCCCTGGAAGCTTTCTGGTGATGTCCCTGACCTGGGCCCCAGGGAGGCAGCACACCTTCCTACAAGTTGGGTCAGGTCTGCATACGGGGCCCTCTGTTCCCCTGATAAAGGAATCGCCTACCACAATTACCCTTCTTTCTCTCTTGGCAGAGGCAGCCTCAAGGCATGGGGTCGACCGCCTCGCCCTAGGCACCCTCTTACGCAGAGGGTCCTCCTTCACTGCCTCACTCACCTCCCCTTCAATTTCCAGGGCCCCAAACCTATTGCTTAGGGGAACCTGGGGAAGTGGGATAGACACAACGCTGAGCCGGGACTTTCATCAACCCTCAACCCTCCCTGTTGCTCAGGTCCCCCTCCTCTGCCCAACAGGGACAGGGCAGGGGGTCCGCCACCAACTGTGGGGTGAAGAGGTTTTAGTGAAGTTAAGGTCTTCCCTTCCTAATACTGGTTTTCATCATCAGTTACAGTAAATCATGAATAATGTCTTTAGGCTTGAATTCAGACAGTATTACCCTTTTTGCTTTTCAAATGAAGATTGTAAGGAGGGTTTAAGAAACAGAAAAAATATCTAGGTACAATATATTTTAGCAACATTATTATCACATATGACATTTTAACCAGATATGTGGAATTAAAAAAAAATAATTGTAGAAGATCTAAGATATTACCACAGGTAGATGATGTTTGAAGTAGAGCATTTTATAGATCCACTCCCTAAGGTTTCTAATATGGCTTTTAAGTCAATAAGATTTATTTCTATCTTAGTAATGTAACAGCCAGTTATATATTTTGTGCTTTCTTAGATTTCTTTCTTTTATTTTTGCTAGTGTCCTCTTATAAGACAGGTTTTCCATTTTCCTCGTCAGCCTGACTGTATTTCTCTCCACTTGTTACAGTTCAGTACATCTTCATGACCACAGAGAGAGTGAGCTATATACAGAATTTCAAATGAGTTCTCAGTGGTCCCATTTATAAAAAAGTAGTACTTGTCAATTTGTACTTCTCTGTCTTGGTGTATTCTGGCTATAGAATCCACTTTCATCAAGAAGTACACACAAATATTTTTCCTTCTCAATTATTTCAGGTAAATGATCACAGCTGTTTATAGCATTTGTAATAAACCTAAGATTGTAAATTAGCATACTTTATAATTAACTTTCATCCTCTGTTTCTCCAGTTCATCCTCTTCTATGATACCCTGTATCTCCTGTTTTGATAAAGTGTCTCAGCTTAGTGCCACCAGCAGATTTAATCACTACGCTACTAATTTTTGTGCCATGATGACTAACTGAAACATTAACATTAAACTAGATGAATATTTTTATATATTTTCAGTATTCTTATTCCAAGCTAATACCTTTTAATGCTACTTACTTAGAGATGACTCCTCATATTTCATCTATGGATCTTGGTCTACCTTAGTTTTATTAACAATTTTGCACACATTTAAATACTAAATAGTTGGTATTCACACAGATAAGTTCCCAAATGCTTTAATTATCTAAAAAAAATACTTTATTTTGGTCTTGCATGTCTCAAATTGCTGTTTTCCTTTTTAAATATATTTTAAGCTTCACATATTGTTACACTAGATTCAGAGATGTCAAAAACACATTGCATGCTTTTTGAAATACATTTACTGTTCTACATTTCTAAGCTATGAACCAGACTTGATCAATCTGTAAACATGTTACTCAATTATTTTTTCTCTTTTCTTGGAATACTGATAACATGTAACTGCTTTGACTAGATGAAGTTCTCAGCCTCTTCATTTCCAGTTATCTGAAATTACCACTTTAATCTTGAATGGATAACATTCAGAGTAATAATTTCAGCTGGTTTTATGATTCTATGCAAATATTCTGTGATCAGAGAAATCTGCGACAGGAAACAGGGCTCTGAAAATAACAAGGGAAGGCTTTGCCACTGCTGGACCACAGGTAAACCCAGAAGAACAGGAAGTAATAAATATGTTTGGGTTTTAAACTAATAGTAGGATTTACAACTGGAAATATAAACTAGATTTACCTATTTTATTGATTTCATGCTTAAAGAAGGTTACAACAAACCTCAGAGTTAGTAAATCATAGAATCCTAGAATGGTTTGGGTTGGAAGTGATCTCTGAGATTATCTAGTTCCAACCCTCCTGCCATAAGCAGAGACACCCTCTACTAGACCAGGTTGCCCAAAGCCCCATCCAATCTGGCCTTGAAGGATGGGGACTGAGGTAATCGTCCAGATGCTTCTTGAACACAGTCAATCTTGGTGCTGTGACCACTTCCCTGGGGAGCCAGTTCCAGTGCCTGACCACCCTCCCAGTAAAGAACCTCTTCCTAATAACCAACTGAAACCTTCCCTGTTGCAGCTTCATATCATTCCCTGGGGTTCTATCAGTGGTCACCAAAGAAAGGCGATCAACGCCTGCCCCTTTGCTCCCCCTTGTCAGGAAGCCATAGACCATGATGAGGTCTCATGTTGCTGCTATAAATAAACTCTATCTACATGTACATTTCTGGGTTTTTTAAGTGGATGGAGAAAAATTTAGAAATACGGCTTTTCATTTTCTTAATTTCATGCTTGTTTCTACTTCCTCACAGTTACAGGAAGGAGCAACAGAGCCGACACCTCTGCATGCCACAGAGACTGAGTGGAATTCACAACAGCACACAGGCAGAGAAGGGACTAGGCCAGCAGACACAGTCCCGCAGGGTTGAGCAACATGAAGTGGACATCTGTGGCAGTGGCAGCTGGGCTCAGCCAAGAGTCATGTTCACCCTACACACTTACAGTGTAGGGCAGGTTGAAGCTCAAGACAGAAAGGAAAGTCTGTGGGTCATGTTCAGGGATATGAGACCAGACTCAATGCAAAGTTGCCATGTTGTTCAGACAGAAACAAAGGACGAGATCTTGAATTTAAAAGCAATCCCCAAGCAGCTGAACTCGGCTGAGGCATCACAAGGTCTGCGACTTCTATGTGCCTGAGCTGGCTGTCAGCTCAGGACACCAAAGACCTGTCTGAGGAGAATGCACTCAGCCCTGGCATATAATCAGTTTTCTAAAGGAAAACTCTCAAAAACCTATTACCCGTATATTAACAAATCATGTCCTTTTGTAAATCTGATCTATTACATAAATCTCCTGAGAAACCTTTACACATTTTAGTCAATTGTTAAGTAAAATTTATTAAGAAAAAAAGAAACATCAGAAAATGCATGCTTAACAGAAACATTCATAGCATTGTGGGTTAAATTTTACCAGTGTTTTTTGTTTGGTTGGTTGGTTGGGTTTTTTTAACCAGTCCTTTTTGGTAATTCATCATTCGGTTGATGCAACTTAAACCCTCCTATTCCAAACCCCCACAAGAGTACAATATATCACAAATTACAGCACAATATGTATCTTCCTACAGATTTATCCTGAGTCCCTTTCTATAACCAGTAATAATTATATAGGTAGTGAAAAATCATCTATTTCTTTTGGAAAGCCAGAATATTGCACACAGTAGAGATCCAGTGCACCCTCAGCAAGTGTGCTGAGAAAACTGAGCTCTGTGGTGAAGTCAACCCACTGTAGGGAAGGGATGCCATCTGGAGAGACCTTGGCAGGCTTGAGAGATGGGCCCATGAGAACTGCATGAAATCCAATAAGGCCAAGTCCAAGGTCCTTCACATGTGTAAGCATAATCATAAAATCATAGTTTGGTTGGAAAGGACTTTAAAGAACATCTAGTTCTAACCCTCCTGCCTTGGTCAGGGTCACCCTCAAGTAGCCCAGGTTGCCCAGACACCCATCCAATGCAGTCTTGAACACATCCAGGAAGGAAGCAACCAGGTGCTCCAGCCCTCTCATCATCAGTCCCAAGAACAACTACAGACTGGGTGGAGAATGGATTGAGATCAGCCCTGAGGAGAAGGACTTGAGGGTATTGACTGATGAAAAGCTCAACGTGAGCCAGCAATGTGCACTCACAGCCCAGAAAGACAGCTGTATCCTGGGCTGCATTAAAAACTGAGTGACCAGCAGGTCAAGGCAAGTGATTCTACCCCTTTACTCCTCTCTTGTGAGATCCCCACCTGAAGTATTGCATCTAATTCTGGTGTTCCCTCTACAAGAAATACATGGAGCTCTTGGAGTGAGTTAACAGGAGGGCCACAAAGATGGTCAAAGGGCTGGAGCACCTCTCCTGTGAAGACAAGCTATGAGAGCTGGGCTTGTTCAGCCTGAACTGTCTGGGGAGACTTCCAGTACCTAAAGGGGGTCTACAAGAAAACTGGAGAGGGACTGTTTATCAGGGCACATAGTGATAGGACAAGGAATAATGGCTTTAAACTATAAGAGGGTAGAATTACATGTGACATTAGGAAGAAATTCTTTACTGTGAGAGTGGTGAGGCACTGGTACAGGTTCCTCAGAGAAGCTGTGGATGCCCTCTACCTGGTAGTGTTCAAGCCCAGATTGAGTGAGGCTTTGGGCAACTAGGTCTACTGGAGGGTATCTCTGTACATGGCAGGGGAGGGGGGCTGGAACTAGATGGTCATTGAAGCCCCTTCTAACCCAAAATTTTCTTGGATTCTATGATTCTGTGATCTGAACTAGAAAAAAACTTACTTAAAAAGCATGTAAAGTACAAGAGAGGGAGGGAGGGAGGGAAGAAGGAAGGAAGGAGGGAGGGAGGCAGGGAGGAAGGGAGCGAAGGAAGGAAAAAACTTCGGTTTTTAGTGCTTTTATTTCATTTAGTATATTATTCTAGTCCTCTATAAGAAGCTAATCCAACTTCATTGAAGTTTCAAATTTAAAGACAATGAAGAATTTTAAATAGATGCTGTCCTACTCAATACACTTAAAATTAGAAAATAATCACTTGTCTTGCTGAGAAAACAGTTGCAGACAATGCAACTCTTCAGTGTTAGAAGATACTGCCTTTCACAGACTATAGGAAAATACAAAAGTCACTTTTTAACTCTATGGTAGATAATATTTAGTTTCACATCAGAACACCTTTCTTCAAATTATAAGTTAGCATAAATGAAAATGGCATGTGCAACATCATTGTATTGTTTAGACTATTAATGGTCCCATGAATTCAGTGATACTGGGAAAATAAAATGATACAATGCGCACACAAACAGATGGTTAGATTCCTAACTAGTCATATTACAAAACATTTCTAGTGTTTGCATGAATGTAAACACTATTGACAATTATTAAAATAATGTAATATTATATTTGGACTTTTATAAATATAGATTCATATTAAACAACTATTATGGGAGTAGCTTTTAATTGTTTTCTATATATACTAGCGAAAGTTATCCCTAAATTTATTAAATTATCTAAATCCACAGTTAATATGAGTACATACTTAAAAAGACTAACATAGTATATTAATAAATTAGAAAATTTAGGAAAATTACAGAGAAAAACCTGACAGACCTTATGATTTTTTTGTGGTGCGTAAGCATTTATTGTCATGAGAGAGACAGTAAGTGCCACTTTATTATTAACCTGTATGAAAATCGTAACAAAATCACCAGTTCTAGAAAATTATGTGTAATGTAGCAGATACAACAACTGTATTACACAGCACAGAGATCAAAATATAGAATGCTCTTTTGGTCTATTACAACCTTTTTGCTCTTAAAATAGTTTTGATGACTCACAATTTGCCTACTTAGTCATTCTTCTGATGTAGAATTTCTGTATAAAATTACTACCAGTTTTAATAATTTAATTAGCGTGTATAGCACTTATTCTCCAAATTAAAGGCCTAGTTCCTTTAGCAAGACTGTCGTAACTCTGCAATATTTTGGTATCATAAAGGGGAAAATTTCCAAGCAAAATTGTAGGATGGGGACAAATTTACTAGGCAGTAAATTGCTGCCCTCCAATAGTGGTGTATTATTAAAGTTGTTAGACTAAACATTTATCAGTTATAAACTCATCATTAACTTGATTTAGAAATAAAGAATAAGTACACTACTTTTTTTTCAAAATATTTGTCACTGCAGTCTTTCCTAAATTGTTATTTGCAGCTCAATTGGGATTAACTGATGTGATAACATTCTCTTCTTTCCAATAGCTAAGTAAAACTAGGGAATGAAAGACATTAACACTATCTAAATATGCTGTCATGTAAACAATTGAGTTGGTATTGAGAAAGGAGGGAGAGGGTGATTGTCAGTCACAGGAAAGAAATTGATGTGTTGGACAATAAGGTAATTTATTAAAATAGAATAATGTAATCATTTAGGCTTAAAAATACCTATAAGATTGAGCTCAACTGTAAATACAATCAATCCTATGAAATTTTTTATGATCCCAATGTTCTGTACTGTAGTCTAGTTAGACTGCCAGCAATAAATCAAGTTCTATATTGACATTATAGTTTAAACTTAAAAACAAATTAAGGTTTCCAGTGATTTGAGGGGAAATTATGGGTAGAGTGTAAGGCTCTGAACATTCTTTTTTTTTTACAAAATCAAGCTCAGAATGCAAATTTTGCATTTCAATAGACTAAAATTCATATTCTGTTCAGTCGTGCTTGTTTTGGAAGGGTGGAATTTATGTGTAGATTAATAGGTATTTTTCTGGCAATTAATTTTAGGAACATAATTTATTTTGGATACTGACTCCAGGCAATCAGAAATGAATGTGTACAGTGTGGTGGTGACTGTGTGATAAGGTTTTCTTCAGAACCTTGAACATACAGCAACATTATAAAATACCAAAGTCCCATTGATTATCCAAATAATGTCTAAACTACCTGAAAAGATTTTAGGGCTGATGGATTAGTCATTGTATGTGGGCCTGTTCCTTCACCAGATTTGTTAATAGAGCACTTCTTGTTTTTTGTGTTTATAGGGTGATGTAAAGGAAATAAGAAATTAGATGTATTTCTGAGACACAGTTATCCTGCAGAACCCATGACCATAGTTTTTGCTGTTTTGTTAACCACTGTGAAGTACATTCTATACAAGGTTCTCGTGAATCCTTGGGAAAAAATGTCCCTACCTTTTCCTAGTGAAATTGCCCATAAATTTCAATTTGCCTAGTGAAGTTGCCTGTGAAATTCCACTGATATATGCTCAGTCACTTTTGCAGGCCTTTTTTGACTGTAAAATACCAAAAGGTATTCAACATCACTTTTCTGAAACTCTATGATTTAGCTTAATTTAGGCTGATCTGCAAAAAACTCTAGAAGTGATACAAACTTAATTGTGAAGGATTATGAAAGACTTCTCAAAAGAGAAGGGAACAAGACAAATGTGGTACAGCTCTTTCACATATGTTTAGCAGTGTCCCAAGAGTTCTAGGTTATGGATCTGAATGCTGGAGGTGAATGAGTTCTATGACTTAAAGGAGACACTGATGTCTCTGATGACATCTCTTGTAGGTGGATATTGGTATATGAAAAATGGATAAGAGCTGGAAATGTACCAGCTCTGTGTCCCCAGGACGAGAAAGATATAGACCTGTTAGAGTGGGTCTAGAGGAGGGACACAAAAATTGTCATAGGGCTGGAGAACCTGTCCTATGAAAAAAGGCCAAGAGAGTTGGGTTTGTTCATCCTGGAGAAGAGATGGCTCTGGGGAGACCTTTCTGTGGCCTTTCAAATGTAGAAAGAAGGGGGCTTACAAGAAAGGTCCCTTCCAACCCAAACCATTCTATGATTCTGTGGTCATGAGTTGATTAATAAATGCATATATTTAATGATGTAATCATTAATAGTCAGAAGGAAATTCTGATTATATAATAGATATAATAGACATCTTCATGTAAATATCAGCTCAGTTTTCAGTACCAATCAATAAAGCAATTAATAAGTTATTTGACAAGAACAGTCTACATAATTATTATAAACCCTTAATTTACCTCCCAATTAATACATTCTGCAGCACCGTTGAAAGTAAGGGGATGGCTAACATAAGTGAAAGTATGGAACGAAAGCATCATTGTTTACCCTGGTTTGAGCAGGAAATTGGACTATAGATTTTCTGATGTCCCGTCTAACTTCTACCATCCTATTATCTTTTGAACTGTTACAGTCCTTCAGAAATCACCTTTAGGGTAGGTGGTATTCCTTAAGTCTTTAAGACAAGATACCATAATGGACTTATCTAAAGAAAACTAAAACGTAGGCAAGGAAATCAAGAGGCCAAGGTCCTGGCAAGCAGCACAAAAATACTGGTAAATCAATTGCTTCAGAAGCTGCAAAGGAGTCATTACTTTTTAACTAGATATTCATTGAGATCAAAGTCAGACTAAAGCAGTATCACTTGGGAACCCTAGATAAATCACTGTTAATTGGAAACTGATATGGCTACTCTGACTAAGGCCTGTAGGCAAATGCTTTATCTGTCAGGATATTTAACCATTCCATGATTCTATGATTCATGGTGATGTCTATGGTTTAGATTTCAGAATATGATTGTGGGGTACAGACACTGTGCGTTCTAACAGATATAAATTTTCCATGCTGCATAATGACTGGGAAGTAAGTGTTAAGTTACGCGTTTATACTTGTGTAATAAGGTGTAGAGAGGAACAGAGACTGAATGGAATAATAGAACCACCAAAATTACTGTCAGGAAAAAGAACAATGAAGTAATGATTTTTTCAGGGTGTTTGGGTCTTTGAGTTAAAATATGGCTACAGAAAAAATGAGCAACAAACAATGCCAGAAACCCACTAGCATCCACATATTCATCGCATAAAAGGGCACTGGGGTTAAACCATCTAGAAGCTGTCTCTTCAATTACTTTAAAAGGCTAAAAGAACGATGATCTTTTTCTAAGGCCTTGTTACACTGGATAGTCCCTGCAGGTGAAAAAAGATAATCAGACTGACAAAATTCAGTGAACGGACAGTTAGTGCTCTGTTCTGCACAAGCCAACAGCCTGGAGACAAGGGAGGAATGTCAAGTCCCAGTTTATTATTGCTTCACTGTGCTTGTTAACTGTTGCTTTTTCCAGTTGCATAATGTTGATGATATTTTGGATGTCACTTGAATCTATTCCATGCTCAACTTCTCTTAAATGTTTGCTTTAAGCACTGGAGCAAACTGTAATCTCAGTTACCACAGTGCAAATCAAGAGTAACTCCAGTGCAGGCACTGGAGTGATAGTGTATGAGGCTAAATTCAGTTCAGAAAGAAACTCACTGGAATATATGCTGTAAATTTGTTGAAGAGTCTTTATGGTACAGAGGTACATGTGAAATTACCCCTGAAAAACATTTGTATAGCTATCCAGTATCTCTACAGCTATACTCCAGTATCTCTTGTTACCATGCAAACAAGAAAGCTATTCTTTCCTGTACTCCTGACTCACGCAGTCATTCTTCCACTCCCAGATTTTCTACTATGCTTCTGTGCCTTGTAAGGAACAGAAATCCTGAAAAATGTCCCCCCTATCTTAATGACAGCATAAGAAAAAGCCTCTGGACACATTATCCATAGGTTGTTATACTTCAAATCTCATTTAAGGGCAAAGAGATTTGACACTTTGTATACATATATAAGAAAAAAATATTGTTAGTATAATTTAAATCTAATAATTATTAACCAGATAATTATCACTGGAAAAAATAATACACTCAAGAGTAAATGCACAATTCTCAGTTTCTACTCCTTCTCACCCTTCTGCTGCTCCTGTACTCTTTTTTTCTGGCGTTGGTGAGTGGTGGACTGCTAGTGTGAATTTTTGGCATTTGGAATCCTTTGTCAAGACAGACAGATATGATGTTCATGTTGACAGTTTCTTCCTCACGTCTCTACAGTTCATTTTTGTCATGTCTCACCAGGTGGGGAAACCAGAGAGATTCAGGCTGGACCCCCCTGTTTTCTAAAGTCCTTCTCAGAGAGGACTCTAGGTGCGGCTGGATCCAATCCTTCTCTCAGACCTGTCTGTTCCATCCCAGCAGATGGGTACATGTAGAGTTAACCTTTTCTACATGCCTTGGGGGCCAGGGACCAGGTTAACCGTCTCTTAACTAGTCCCTTTTAACAACCACACTGGTGAGTTTAGCTTCTATAATCCTCTGCGTGATACTCAGGAGTAACAACAATCACACATTATGTCCAAGCAAAGCACAACTGTACTTAAAAGCAAGTATGAATATAAAGCTTGCAAACAAAACAACAGCACACTACACATTTGGAACAATGGATAATATTTAGTAGAATTTAGCAAAATTGGAAATGCTGTTACTATTATGTCCTGAGAATAAGGTTAGACACTGAGAGAGAGAGATTGGGAAAATAAAGAATCGTAGAATCATAAAATCATTGAATGGTCTGGGTTGGAAGGGACCTCAAGGATCAAAGAGTTCCAACCCCCCTGCAACAGGCAGGGCCACCAACCTCCAGGCCCGGAGCTACACAAGGTTGCCCAGGGCCCCATCCAACCTGGCCTTGAACACTGCCAAGGAGGGTGCATCCACCACCTCTCTGGGCAGCCTGTTCCAGCCCTCACCACTCTCTCTGTAAAAAACTTCCCCGTAATATATAATTTAAACCTTCCCTCCTTTAGCTTTAATCCATTCCCCCTTGTCCTGCCATTATCTACCCTTTTTAAACAGTTGATTCCTCTCCTGTTTGTATGCTCCCTTCAGGTACTGGAAGGCTGCAATGAGGTCCCCTCACAGCCTTCTCTTTAGGCTGAACAAGCCCAGCTCCCTCAGCCTGTCTTCATAGGGGAGGTGCTCCATCCCTCTAATCATCTTTGTGGCCCTCCTCTGAACCCTCTCCAACAGTTCTACATCTTTCTTTTACTGGCGGCCCCGATCTGGACACAGTACTCGAGATGGGGCCTTACAAGGGCAAGAGAGGGACAATCACCTCCCTGCACCTGCTGAGAGAGAGAAAAAAGGAGAGAGAGAAAAAAGAAAAGATATCACCACCCAGAGATTCAGTGGAGATGATCATAAAATTGTAGTCCTGATGGTTTATTGAATGAAGACCCCATCTAAGCATAATGTCTATTTTGTCAGAGTGGCTGCTTAGAGATCAAGACTCTACAGGCCCTTCCAACCTTCAGAGGAAGGAAGTCCTAGTCTGACTCTAAGAGTGGAGATCAAGTGCAAGATCAAGTCCCCTGTGAGTCAAGAGCCAGTCCACAAAATGTTACCCTGCCTCTGCAGATTCTGTATTCTTACACAGTGCAACCATCCAGCGAATTCTTCACCCTCTGAGTGGTTCATCCATTGAATCCATCTCTTTCCAATTTAGAGACAAGGGTGTTGTGTGGGACAGTGTCAAATGCTTTGCAATCCACATAGACGTCTCTTATTCTTCCCTTAAGCACCAGTGCTTATATCCCCATTGTAAAATGCCACCAAATCTGTCAGGCATGACTTGCCTTTAGTGAAGCAATGTTGGCTGTCACCAATAACCTTATTTTCCACATGCCTAAGAATAGTTTCTGGTAGGATCTGCTCTGTGACTTGCTGGGCACAGAGAGGAGACTGTCAGGCCTATAGTTGCCCAGGTGTTCCTTTTTGTTCTCTTTTAAAAATGGGGGTTAAGTTTCCCCTTTTACGGTCAGTGGGAACTTATCCAGGCTGGCACAACTTCGCAAATATGACTGAGAGTGCCTTAGCCACTTCATCTGTCAATTCCCTCAGGACCCATGGATGCACCTCATCGGGTCCCATGGACTTCTGCACCTTCAGGTTCCTTCCATGCTCTTGAAGCTGATCTTCTTGTACAGTGTCAATTCTTAATTCTCCTAGTCCCTGCCTTTGCATTCTATGAGCCGGGCAGTATGGTTAGAGCCCTTGATGTTGAAGACTGAGATGAAAAAAAAATCATTGAGTACTTCAGCCTTCTCCATACCTTGGCTGACTAGGTCTCCCATTTCATTCTGGAGGAATTTTCTCTCATATTCTTTTTACCACTGACATACCCGTAGAAATTTTTCTTCACCTTGAGATCCCTGGACTCATGTAATTCTATCAGGGCTTTAGCTTTCCAAACCTGATCCCTGGTTGTTCAGACAGTTTCTCTGTATCCCTCCTGCCACAATCCACAACCAGATAGACTAATTTGGCAGA
>VZTU01031067.1:5904-30651 GCA_013400835.1 Zapornia atra | reverse complement strand
CATCATTTCCTTAGGGTCAATTTTAGTCATATGTCTTGGATTGCACACAGAGAAATAGTTAGCTAGATGTCTGATTAGGAATGTCATACATGTGGAAGTCCTTCTGCTTCAACATAAATGTTCATGCGTTAAGGCAGCATAACCAAGACTTACTCTAGACTGTATTAAGAGACTTAGAAAATTCAACCAGCAGTGCCATGTTTGCATATTAAGTGATGTATCTTTTAGAAGAGGAATCAAATACCATGGGCCACCTTAAATAAGGTTACAGGCTGTGTTTCTCTGCTAGAGCAAAATAAACCAGTTCTTATCAGTAAGGATAAATCGGTGTAAAAAAGAAGAGAATCTGGAATGCATGGATGTAGTTCTGCTTGATACCAGAATGACGGGTACTAGAAGGGGGAACATTGCCTATATTTCTGCCATAGAAAATAGTTTAGGATTGCTAATTATTGCTGCAGTTAATAAACCATGAACTTCACTTGAAATGCATTGATTGAAGTAGTGCTTACAAGGATTTTGTTGTTTCAGTTAACTGTCAGTTCTTCAAAGTAGGCTTTTTTTTGAGCTGTATCCTTACCAGTCATGGAAGCATCTTGAACTGCACTGTATTCACTGACTTTTTTCATTATTAACTAATGTTGCAATTGAATTTTTCTGTTTTGTTTTGTATTTTGGGTCTGTTTAGCTGAGCTTGGTGATTATGATCCTGATGAACACCCAGAGAATTACATCAGCGACTTCAAGATTTTTCCCAAGCAGACACAAAAGCTCGAGAAGAAAATAGCTGACATGCATAAAAATGAGTTCAGGTAATTTACAATGCTGTTTGGTAAAGCACGACTTCTATCTATTCCCCAGATAGCTTGTGTTAACTTAGAGGAGCTTGTTCCTTGGAGTGTAATAGATGGTCTACCAGTGTGCTGTCTAATATGCCGTATTGGAAAATGTGGTTTCAGCTTAGTGGGTTTTCTTTTCCTGTTAGCCTTTGATAACAGCTGATTCCTGCATGCCTGCTGGTGATTCAGTCTGTGTTGGCTTGAAACGAACAGTCTGGTTAGTGGGAGTGGCGTGCATCGTGAGTGCTGCTCTGGTTGATTAGTGGAATAATGGCAGCTCTCATTTGGGGATCATACCAGTGTCTTCTGCTGTGAAACTGCTGTATGTAGTGCTATGATACGTTTCTTTATAGATACTGACCTGACTGAAACAGTAATCGAGCTCTTTGGACTGTAGGTGGTTAATGCAGTGGTGAAGTGCACGGAAACGTATTTAGATAATTTCTCCAGGAGACCAAGGATGTGGGATTCAGAAGTATAAAAAAAGGCTAGTTTTCTGCTCAGCACTTTTCAGTAGCGCGACAAAGCGGGCTGGAGGAAGACAGGTTAATGGGCCTTTCGGTTTCAAAGTTGAACGTGCCCCTTGAAGTGCGATGCAGGAGGGGAGCAGCATCACTGCGTTGTGCAACTGCACCCTCCTCAGGACTGTCCGCCAACGACACGCGCGGTCTTGACGGGCCGCTCGCATGACGCCCGCAGCCACGTTGGTTGAGGGTAGTCCTCCGGGAACTTGAGAGAGGAGCAGGGTGTGAAGAAATCCGAGTGCAAGCAGAAAAAAGTAGGAGGGCAGTTTTTATTTAGAGATGACAAGGAAAGGGAGAGGGAGAGAGAGAGAGAGAGGGAGAGGAAAAGGGACAGGGAAAGGGGAAGGGAAAGGGAAAGGGAAAGGGAAAGGGAAAGCCAACGCTTGCTTAAAACGCCTTTTTTGTTGTTGTTTTTGTACTGTGACATATGTAGTTGCTTTGCTTAGGTATGTGAATGCTATTTCTACCAAAAAAAAATATTAAATGAAACCCCAAACCAACTTTATAGAGGAGTTAAAGCTTAAAACATTTTTTCTTTTCAGAAACCTATCAACTATCTTGTTCAACCAAAGAACAACATTCATGACAGTGAGCTTGCTAATACTAACGTGTCTTCTTGTTCTTACTTACCTAAAACCCATATACTTCGTTTATATGTCTTTCACAGTGTTCTAACTGGCACAGCTGCATTTTTTAAAAAATTATTATTTTTAGAGCAGTCCAGGCCACACTTTACACAGACTCATAGAAGTACCCTTTTAAAAAAAGACAACAGAATTTCTCTTGCTTTCACTATTGTTCCATCCAGTGGCTGCAGATTTCCAAAGGGTTAATTCAACCTATAAAACCCAAGATTTTTCTATTGTATTTTGGCTTAATTGATGAAAGGTCTTTTAAGAACAGCTAGTCGTATATTTAAAGTCTGGAGAAGAGAAGAAATGGGTGGCTAACCAAAGCTCATAGTTTTTGTATGTTGTAGCCCTGGAGAGATTTATTTTTTATGTGGGGTTTTTTTCTGCTGTTGTGTGTAATTCTGCCCATGCATCAAGAATTTAATCTTCTAGTTCCTCTATAATAACCAGACACAATTTTAGGTCATTTTAAAAATGTCATTTCCTGTTAGTGTAATGTTCGTGATCCTGTAACAGTAAAGGTTACGATCCTTTGCACAGGTCCTTCTGGGATCCTCCTAGTCATCGATTTCTTCCATCAATGGCTGCTCAGCATGTGAGGATGCCCTTTGAATTTCTTCAGTAGTATCAGAGAGGGACACTAGTGATTATTGCCTTTTGGAAATCAGTTGGTATCGACCTTACTTTTTTTGCCTGTGGATTTGCCAGTTTGTGCAAAGAATTCCAGGAGGTGTTTGGGACATAAGTATAATTTAAAACAGAACTCTCCTTATATATCCCCACTCACATAAATATATTCCTTAGTTCTTTTTCTATTCTACATTTTACTAATTGTTGTGTTAGGAATTTTAAGCTCCTTGTTTTATAACTCTTTGCAGCCCTCAGGAACTGCTTTCTTTCTTTCTTTTCTATTTTCTTTCACTTCTGTCAGCATCTGCTGTGCCTTACCCGTTTGGTTACAAAGGCAGTTGCAGAACTGTCTGGATAGCTACTGTCTGGCAATTTTCCGTCTTCCCAAAATTGATCATTCTGTTATATTTTTTTACACCAGATATTCACTCACCATGTGGAAGTTTTACCTTTTTCTGGATATTTAATTCCATGGATCTCTATTCTGGGAGTACAAATTAATAAAACATATCTGTCATATAATGAGCTATATATAGAGAGGTAGAGTGCTGGATGACCAGATTTCTGTATCTAACTGGGGGAAAAAAAAAAAAAAGACTTTTAGAAAAAATACCGAGCTTACAGGCTTCTGTCTGATATTGATCAGCCCATCTATTTCACCCCATTTAGCAAGTTGAATTTTGTGATGATAACTAATATTTTTGTTGTTCAATGGGTGTTTTTTAAAATGCTGCAAAAGGTTCCCCTAGCCATTTGTTTAACGAGGTACTTGAGTGACAGGTTAGCTGAGCGCTAACGGGAGGAGAGCAGGAGAGACTAAAAGCCATTTTAAGCCATTCTGTTACTTTCAGAAGTGTTACTTCTGAGTTTCAGTGCTGCAAGCGAGTCTGGTACTTGGTTTTCTTCACACATGTAAATAAACAAAGATCTTGGCATCTCTCTCCTGCAGCAGGCTCCCATATAACCAAAGCCCCATGCCTTGAAAGGGGCCAGTTCTTCACTGTATCCCATCTCAGTATCTGAGGCCTGGTCACTGGGCACAGCTCTTCCCCTGTCCTACAGCGTGATGGGAGAATGTGCATTTTGAACGGTGCATGAAGACAGTGAGGGGAGTGGTCGGGAAGCAACGATAGGGTACTGTGACTTAGTGACTCAGCTTGTGTTATTTAGAAGCCTTGCTGTTATTAATTAAAATGGATACATGGCATGGTGCCCCTACCCTTAGTGGCTGTGCAATTTTAGCAAAATGTGACCTTTTGTGTGACTTTGCACTGTACCTAATTGTAAAAATATAACTGTGGTGGACAGAAATCCACATCAGCTTTATTGAGCTGTGATTAATTGTACTGTGAATGTTAATTAATTAATTATTCTTCCGTCATTGAGAAGGCAGCAGTATAGGAATAATTTCGTTGGACCTTAGCAGTGGTAGGCCGAAACCTGCCTTGATTTCATCACATTACATATTCTCATTTTCTTGTCATTCTAAGTAAACAGTCTTTTGAAACACTGCTGGGAGGTGGAGAGATACTAAAATCTTAGAATATGTGAGGATGTAATAGAAACTGATGAGACTTGGAGACTTTTTCAGAATTGACTCAAATGCTGTGATTGTGGCTAAGGGTGCAACAGAGCATAGCTGCTCAAGTAAGAGGTACTTGCATTTCTTCAGAGATTGAAAAAGATTAGGGCCATAAAAATCTAGGTATTCTGTGAGTGTATGTCAGTGTATCTTCTTCAAATGAAGTGAATGCTGAGGTCCCTCCCCAGGCTGTTCATTTGCAAGTCCCTTATCCCTTTTAGTTAGATCCGTGCATGTGTCTGTCAAGTTGCACCACTAGATCGCGTCAGTGATATGATCCAAGTTAAAAATAATTTACTTTCTTTTACTTGACTTCCATGTGGGTAGGCATGGCACCACATGTTCAGTTCTCACCTATTTTGGCAGTATTAAAGATATTTAATACACTGCACTATGCTCACTCTGTAAAGCCATAGTTTATTTTTATTTCCAGTCACCAGAAGCCCTCATCTTAAGAAAGAATTACTGAAAGCTTCTGTATAGATTTCAGGAAAAACAGAACAAAACTTAACCCATCAAATAAATTTAAGCAGAGTCATGAAATCTTCTAGGTAGAAGAGAGGAAAGCTGAGTGAAAGGTTAATTCTTCAACCATAACAGCAGGAATTACTAGGATTATTAGGTTTTTATGTGAAAGATCAGTGAAGTGGTAAGAATAATATCTTTGGGATTTTTTTTAGTGTTGGGTTTCTTTGTGTGTGTGTGTGGTGGTGGTATTTTTTTAACACATTAGGAATTTGCTTCTTTCAGGTGTTTCCAAAACACTTCTGCTTTTTCCATGGCAGAATCAGTACTGTTTTTTGGTTTGGGGAACCTGCATTAGTAGCTGGCCCAGTATTCTAGCTATTGTTGGATTTTGTGGGCCCCTTGTATGAAAGAATGGACTCTGTACATACACTTACACCTATGTCAGTACTGGTTCCAAACTGTCTGTTGTGTTGTTACAACTGCTTCAGACGACCAGTTAATACATCAGATGCTTTTAGTGCAGTCACATTCCTTTCTCCCTTTTCCAAGACAAAAATTTCTTCTTACTTATTTGTCAAATTGTACATCCTTTGACAGAACATTTGGTACTCTGATGAAATTCTCTGGCTTTTGAAATATAATAGAAACATAGAATCATAAAATCATTAAGGTTGGAAAAGACCTCCGAGATCATCTAGTGCAACCAACCCCCTACCACCTCTATTACTTACTAAACCATGTCCCTAAGTACCTTGTCCAGCCTTTCTCTGAACACCCTGGGGGATGGTGACTCCACCACCTCCCTGGGCAACCCTTTCAGATGTTTATCAACTCTTTCTGAGAAGAAATTTCTCCTAATTTCTAACCTGAACCTCCCCTGCTGCAACTTGCAGCCATTCCCTCTCATCCTGTCGTTACTTACCTGCGAGAAGAGGCTGACCTCCAGCTCACCACAACCTCCTTTCAAGTAGTTGTAGAGAGCAATAAGGTCTCCCCTGAGACTTCTCCAAGCTAACCAGTCCCAGTTCCCTTAGCTGCTCCTCATAAGACTTGTGTACCACTCTTCACCATCTTTGTTGCCCTTCTCTGGACAACGTGCTCCAGGGCCTCAATGTCTTTCTTGTAGTGAAGGGCCCAAAACCGAACACAGTATTCAAGGTTTTGCCTCACCAGAGCTGAGTACAGGACAATGATCACCTCCCTCTTCCTGCTGGCTACACTGTTAGCCAGAGCTCTCTGAGGCCAGACACCTGAAAATACCGGGATTTCCAAAGAAAAGATCCACATAAATCCCTATCAAAGGAATTCATATTTGTAGGGAGAATAGCTTTCCCTCCTTCCCCCCTTCCTTCCCCTTCTCCTCCCTCCCTCCCTCCCTCCTCCCCTCCTTCCCTCCTTCTCTCCTTCTCTCCCTCCCTCCTTCCCTCCCTCCTTTCAGAGTCCATGCTTGGAAAGAAATAGGTATTTTTGTATCCCACCTGAAAACTAATGATCAATTTTTACTTATTTCTGATATAAAATATTATGATGTAATTTATATGAAAGTGTTTTGTGAACAGCTATTAATTTGTCTAAAAGCCCTACTCAGACATTAGTTTTGCCCTGTAGATTATGGAATTACATGACCTGCTCAAATGCCTATTTTGAGGCATACGTTTTCTCAGAGAGGCAAATTCAAGTTGTTTATTACTGACCAGGATGGCCAGTGTGGATACAGGCTCAAGAAAGCTGAGTGTTACTGTTGTCTCCACTGTGTGTATCAAACACTCCAGCTTTTACAGAAGTCATATCTGGGAGAACATCGTTTTGGAGAAGGAAAAACTTTACTGTGAGGGCATGAAGTCACTGCCATGTTCTGCTATTAACTATCTCAAATGCAATTTAAACTTTCAAGCTAAAGGGTAGTGTTTTCTTGAAAACCAGGGTAGAAAATTAATGCTTTTCTTTGGTCCAAGCTAAACAATAAGTGTTGTTTAAATTTTATTTGAAAGGCATATAACATTTTTATCCTCATCATCTACTGTCAGAAGGGATTTAAGCATTTTTAACTTTCCTCCCCAGGTCTAACTCTCACTTTTCTTCCCTTCACCATACCATCGGTTAGCGTGGGAGCTCAGACTCTGGTGCCAGCAGTACAGGATTTCTCTGTCTCTGCTGATCTGGATCTCCAGCTCTTCTGCAGGCACGGAGCTGTCTGTGGAGCCACTGGCAAGCCTAACTACAAATGTTACTATCAGAGTATATTCTGGGAGGCTGTCCTAGAAGACTTGGCAAGGGTTACTAGAAAATGCTTCTCTTTGTGGGTATTAATATCATTTGATCCAAGATTAAAGCAACTTCTTGCATGCTGTTGAATACATTAAAAAGTGATAAAACCAAATTCCCGTTTAGCAAGTCCAGAATGAGGTGGAACTTGTATTTAATTTAAGAGCTTCTTGCAATTAAAACTACATATTATCTGCTTTTGTGCATTTAATGCTGGAAGCACTCTCATCTAGGCTCTGTATTTAGCTTTTTGGACTACCCTAATCACATCGGTATCTAACGGCCTCGTATACATGAAAGGAATCCAAATGGAAGAACATATGGTGTGGTCCTAAACTTGTGGGTCATGTTACGGGAGACAGAAGCCACTTTGCTGGGGACCAAGCATCTGTTGAAGTTCACATGTCAAGGAGGAGGGAGTCTGGAAAAGAGCAGGGCTTGGGCTACAATGGGAATAGCTGACTTCCGGGCTGAAGGAGCAGAAGTCTTTGTAGTTCTCAGCTACACAAGGACTTCCAAGAGCTGAGGAGGACGAGGATGTGTGGTGGGAGTTCATAGGCAGATAGTGGTGACAGCTGCTCAGGGTGCCACCTACATCACAGCCCTGGGCCACACTGAATGTCCTCTTCATTTTCCTCATTTCAACCTTGATAGCTCATGCTGGCTTATTTATGGTTTCCCAGCGTAGGTGTTTAAGTTTATCCATCAGACTGTATGCTAGTACCTGTCACTGCAACTTCATCTAATTCTCTCTAATTTAGGAATCTGATATTAAAATGACATTGTGTGTTTGCTGTAATAGGTAATTAATTTGATTTTTCTATTCTGCTATATTTTCCTGGTGTATTCTTTCCCTCCATAATTCTTACCTGTTGTAATTTGACTGAACTAGAGAGATAGCTTGAATGTATATTTATGAGAAGTTTGAAATAGCAAGTTCTCCTGGTCACCTAGTCCTTTCCCTGAAGAACTGACGTCTGTGGTACTTTCCTCAAAGCTTTGCTCTTCTGATTTCTTTCTTATGGAAATGTGTTTAAAACAATTTAAAATTAAGAAAACCTACTGGCACTTCTGAAAGTACTTAAGAGGAAGGGGTAAAAATGAGATGCTGTTTTGTTGGTGTTTGTGTGGCACAGAGATTTCCAGAAGCTTTACAGGGAGGAGCAGCTTTACCTGAGTGTGATTGTAATGAAAGATGCAGTTGTAGCAATAGTCTAGAGAAAGGAAATGGAGGCAACTTATAAACGTTTAATAGACAGAGCAAAAGAGTTCGATCATTAGTTTAAAGTGATTATTCAGGTTTTTCTCATTCTAGAATTCTATCTATCAGAGAGAAAAAACACTTTTGCAATATGAAGTGAACAACAACATTTCAGCAATTCACCTAGTTGCCAGGTGACAAGATTTCTTTTCATATGCAGACCCACTTAAAGGCTTTTCTCTCCTGGAGGTAGGGTTCCTGGGAGTTCTCAGGTGAGCAGCACTGCTGCCTGGACCATGTACAAAGCTTGGCCTCGCTATTCTGACAAACCCAGCCAAGGGCAGTGGCAATTTCATTTACTAGTGTCTTAATTTATGGCTTTTCTTTGAAATTATCACCACTGTTGACCTATTGTCTCCAGTACATCTGAAACATTGATAATTGTAGTAGTTATGTGTTTCAGGACCATATAGTTCTCCTTAGAGTAGAAGATACGTGTTTCAGTACCATGCGGTCCTCCTTAGGCCTCTTCATCGTAACTAACAATACTAGCAGGCTGTATTAAAAAACATATCCTCAGTCTTCTAAAATATATAAACTATTCATGATCTTTATCACTTTAATTGTATAGCTATTGCAGTCCCAACCACCTGTAAATGGGCTTGGATGGGCATAACTGCACAGGGTGAAACACAGGCTAGATAGCCGGGCACAAAGGGTTGTGGTAAATAGAGTTAAATCCAGCTGGCGGACAGTCACCAGTGGTGTTCCTCAGGGCTCAGTACTGAGCTGGTTCTGTTTAATGTCTTTATCAATGACATGGATGAGGGAGTCGAGTGTGTCCTCAGTAAGTTTGCAGATGATACTGAGATTGGTGGGACTGTTGATCTGCCAGAGAGTAGACAAGCTGAGCATAGGGACCTGAACAGGTTGGTTTGATGGGCCAAGGCCAATTGTATGAGGTGCAACAAGGACAAGTGCTGTGTCCTGCACTTGGGTTGCAATAACCCCTTGCAAAGCTAAAGACTTGGAGAGAGTTCCTTGAGAGCTGTCTGGAGGAGAGAGACCTAGGGATGTTCATCGACAGCCAGCTGAACATGAGCCAGCAGTGTGCCCAAGTGGCCAGGAAGGCCAATGGCATCTTGGGCTGCATCAGGAACAGTGTGGCCAGCAGGAGTAGGGAAGTGATCCTTCCCCTGTACTCAGTGCTGGTGACGTCACACCTGGAATATTGTGTTCAGTTTTGGGCCCCTCACTACAAGAAGGACATCAAGATGCTTGAACATGTCCAGAGAAGGGCTACAAGGCTGGTGAAGGGTTTAGGAGACAAACTGTCTGAGGAGGGGCTGACAGAGCTGGGATTGTTTAGTCTGTAGAAAAGGAGACTGAGGGGAGACCTCATCGCTCTCTACAACTACTGAAAAGGTGGTTGTAGTGAGATGGGGGTTGGTCTCTTCTCTGTGGTAGCTAGTGACAAGGGCAAACAGCCTGAAGTTGCATCAGGGGAAGTTTAGGTTGGATATTAGGAAAAAATTGTTGACTGAGAAGGTTGTTAGATATTGGAACAGGCTGCCCAGGGAAGTGATTAAGTCACCATTGCTGGAGGTGTGTAAAAGAAGAGCAGATGTTGTAGTTGGTGACATGGTCTGGTGTTGGACCTAGTAAGGCTGGATAGATGGTTGGACACAATGATCTTGAAGGTCGTTTCCAACCAAAACCATTCTGTGAGTCTATGATTCTACAAAAAGATTTAAAGAAACAACAACAAAACCTCAGCCATGCAGTAAACATGAGACTGCAGTGAAGTATGTCCACAATTCCAGGGCAGTGCAAAAGACTGAGCCGATGTTATACTGGTGAATGGAGATGAATAAGTAATGTTTCTAGAGGCCAGATTATTATATACATCTCTATTTATTCTTAGAATTAATTACATTGAAACACTCTACAGACCATAAATACCCAGAAATTAATACTACACGGGACATGCTCAAGTACAGTATTGCTATTGTAATTGCAGCAACGAACTTTTTAGAGAGAGATGAAGCGAAAGGATGGACATTAATTATGCCTTCAGCTATTATTATTAGTATGTCAATATTAATGTCTCAGAAAATTTTTAGTAAGTCAGTAAGAGAATCAGACAAGATAGATGAAGTGACTTTACTAAGGTCATTCAGGAAGCAAGAAGCAGAATTAGTGTTGAAAATGCCTTTTATTTGCTGTTTTTGTTATATAGAACAGTCTCTGCTAACAGGCTGTTCTTTCTCATCCTTGACTTTTAAGATTTCACTATTTCAGTATGCAAGAGATATATACCCGAAAGGGAAGGTAAGAAGGGGAGAAAATTCTGGAGTGACTTGGTGTGGGCAGCCAGTAAAAGTAGATCACTACTGTGGTACACCCTGGAAATATTCCCTGTTGAGCAGCCTGGCCTTTGAAGTGCTTTAGAGTTGGGGATCCTGTGGGGAATAAACAGAACTTGTACATTCTCTTGTGCGGGCTTTTTGTGAGCCTAAAGGAAAAAACAGAGCATGTTGCAGACTTCTCAGTCTTTTATTAAAGCATTTGTTCCATTAAAGTTTTATTGGGGACTTTAAGATTGATTGATTCCTAACTCGAATCATTAATTTGTAGCTAGTATGACTGTGGACATGAAATTTCACAATTCATCTGCATTTCTTTAGCAACTTTTCAGTGTAGCAATTTGCTAGTCCTGTTCACGACCTTTGGCGTGCTGCAGCTGGGTGCTACGGTGGCTGAGCATATGGGAGGAGGTCTTCTGTTTAATGCTGACCAAATACTGAAGAATTTAGGAAGTCATGTAAGGTCAAGAGGAGACAATGCACAGAGACAGACCTGACATGCCTGAGAGAACTGAATTACAAAGCTGTAAAGATATATTGTCTAAATATTCCATGTTTTTCCACTGTAAGAGGCACCAGTTGACACCAGGTGCCTACTAAAGCCTCTCTGTCACCCCCGCTTCTCAATTGGACATGGGAGAGAAAGTGTAACGAAAGGCTTGCGAGTTAAGATAAGGGCAGGGAGAGATCATTCAGCAGTTACTGTCATGGGCAAAGCAGAAAATTAATTTCATTCATAACCAATCAAATCAGAGTTGAGTAAAGAGAAATAAAACCAAATCTTAAAACACCTCCCTCCACCTCTCCCTTCCTCCGGGCTCAACTTTGCTCCCAGTTTTTTCTCCCTCCTCCCTGCCCCAGTGGCACAGGTGGAAAGGGAATGGGCGTTGTGGTCATTTGTCTCTGCTCCTCCATCCTCCTCAGGGGGAGGACTCCTCACACCCTTCCTGTGCTCCAGCATGGGCTTCTTCTCACAGAAGACAGTCCTCCATGAACTTCTCCAATATGATTACTTCTCACGGGGGCTTCAGTTCTTCATGCCCCAGCATGGCTTCCATGGAGTGTCTTCAGGAACGGACTGCTTCGGCATTGGTCACAAGTCCTGCCAGAAAACCTGCTCTGGCTTGGGCTTCTCTCTCCATGAGCTTTCTGCAGCATGGGCTTCCCACAGGGTCACGGCTTCCTTTGGGTGCATCTGCCTGCTCTTGCATGGGGTCATCCATGGGCTGGAGATGGATCTCTGCTCTACTGTGGAGCTCCATGGGTGGCAGGGGGACAGCCTGCTTCCCCATGGTCTTCTCCATGGGCTGCAGGGGAATCTCTGCTCTGATGCCTGGAGCACCACCTCCTCCTCCTTCTTCACTGACCTTGGTGTCTGCAGAGTTGTTCCTCTCATATCTTCTCACTTCTCTCTCTGGCTCCAAAAAACGGTCCCTGTATTATTTTGTTCTTTCTTTCTTAAATATGTTATCCCAGGGGCACTTCCACTGTCACTTACGGACTTGGCCTTGACCGGTGTTGGGTCTGCCTTGGATCTGTCTGGCATTGGCTTTGTTAGATATGAGGGAAGGCTTCTGGCAGCTTCTCACAGAAGCCACCTCTGTAGCCCCACCACCAAAACCTTGCCACACAAACCAATACACTTGCATAAGTGAGGAAACTCTATACATTTTTGTGTAAGAATGTTTGTTTCCTGTAGAAAGCTTAAAGCCTGTTTAACAAATCAAATTAAAGTCATATCTAATGTTAAAACAGTGATTAATAAAAAAAATACTGACTTTGCTGACAGGAGTTGCTATAGTCACGTTTTTATTTAGTAAGAATTTCATTGCTAAGTTACAGATGAAAAGCATATTATCAAAGCTTGAATATTAATCCCTTGATAAGGGATAAGTGAGGATTTTTTTTTTCATTTAATACTGCCCTTGAATCTTCTGCTTTGTGGTGGTCTTTTAAGGCATTGTACAGTAGCCATTTGATTAGCATGTATTGAGTAAGATCAAACTTGTCTATGTCTTCTGTTTGTTTGGGGTTTTTTCCAAGTACCATAGTGTTTTCCGCTTGATATGCACAAAGACAGCATCGTTTCAGAAGCTATAGATGAGGAGAACATGCTATTTTTTTTTAAAACGTGTTTAGTAATAATTGAAATTTAATATTTTTTCCTCTTTTGGAAATGCCCAAGCCCCCAAATCACATTGCTCCAAATTTTTTGTCACTTTTTGGTCCTCTCAGATCAGAAGACTGACTGCTTTCCTTTACTGACTGCTTTCCTTTGCATCAGGAAAGGGGGGTGGACGAAAGATTAATTTTATGTTCCTATTTTTCTGTGAGGCCCTATCTCCAATTAGCAATTAAACTATTTGTTTGGCTTTTCACTATGCAACATAAGTGTTTTAAGTAATTCAGGTGGCGTTAGTGAATTACTTCTGTCTTGTGAAGTTGGTCAGTGCATGAGACAAACTTTGCCTTTTTAAGCCTCATATTATAGAATCACGGAATCATAGGATGGTCTGGGCTTGAAGGGACCCCAAGGGTCATACAGTTCCAACCCCCACACCACAAGCAGAGCCACCAACATCCAGGCCTGGATCTACACAGGATTTCCCAGGGCCCCATCCAACCTCATTTATGGTCTTACAACTGTGATTACACTTAAAAGTTGTGATTTATTAGTATTGGAAAGGGATTTGCAATAGGAAAGGGAAGAGTAACTGATGTCATCTCCTGGGACTTGTGCAAAGTATCTGACACAACATCCTGCACAACAACCTTGTCTCTAAATTGGAAGGACATGGATTTGGTGGATGGACCACTTAGTGGATAAGGAATTGGCTGGATGATCACACTCATAGAGTTGGAGTCAACAGCTTGATGTCCAAATGGATGTCAGTGGTGAGTGGTGTGCCACGTGCCATTGGTCACAGCGTGAGACTGGACCCCAGAATGCAGGGGTAAGATAAAGTGTGACTATTGCTGTGTTCCTTGAAGATTGACATAATTTGCATGAGAAGCGTTTCTTCAGCCTGGCTTTCTAAAGTCCTAAGTGCTGCTCACTGTCACAGAACCATAATATCTATGAGAATCTCATATTCTAGTCATGCGAATACATGACTAAAATAATACTGGGAACATTTTACTGACAACAGGCATTGTAAACCTGTGTTGGAGTTTACTGTAACGGCAGGAGACAGCGAAAATCAAATAATAAAACTGAGTCTAGTATTCAAATCCTGCACACCATGTTTCAGGCTTTACTATATATTCATGGTTGATGATAGACACCCTAAAAATAGGGGCATATAATGGAAATGCTGACAGATTCTGAACTATCCTGATGGTAACAGGCACTGCTATAATTAGGCACGCGTCTGAGTAGACAGTGTAATATGATTGCTGTGTTTATACCCTGCTCTGGAAGGAATGTTTGTTAATCTGCACAATCCTTTTAAATGAGTTGGGGCGCAAGAGTTTGTGGAAAAAAACGCGCAGAGGTTTATTTCATATTCAGGCTGACATGCATATATATCAAAAGGCAACAAATGCTTGCCCTAGTTAATGACGTAACGTGGTTATCTCAGCACTGAGAAAAAAACATCAGAATTTGTCTGAAAACTGTACGATTCAGCAGGAGAAAACATGTCAAAAGTTTTCTATTTTTTTATTCCAAACAGAACATAGTTTAAATAGTTTCTATTTCATTAAGATCTTTCCTTCTTTTGAAGGCATTTAAACTCTCCAGTCAAAACATCTCGTTCCCCTATTTTCATTCTGCTGTCATATTACTGTTTCTTTTGTAATTGCAGAGGTCAGACCCCAGCTATTGCTGAATTTAACTTGCTCTTGAAAGCATATTCTTTGGAAACTTACGGTGTTGATCCTCATCCATGCAAGGTAAAGAGTTCTTTTTGCTAACATTTAATAAAATGTCCTTTTTACTAACATTTTGTAAAATGCCATTAATCGTTTGGATTTAGCTCTGTTTATACATAGGGGTAATTGATAAAATAACTTACCTGGGAACTGCTTACTGTGTTTAAGCCTTGGAAGAACATTTATTGATGTTTCTGCGACAGTCAAAAGAAAGGTCTCTTCAGAGGAAGCCAAACTTCATAGGAGAATGTAATAGAGTGTCACAACAAAAGCTTTGATTATACTTTTTTTTTTAATGCAAAGTTTTCTCTAAATACTCCACATGTGAAATGCTTTGTATTTGTCAACATTTTCAGGCTTCAGTGGTACTCTGTCCAGAAGATGCAACAAATTGTTAGTCCTTGGCAGATTAGCTTTTCAAACACCATCAAAATTATAAAACCTTAGGAAGAACAGTAAATAAAATGCACAGAACAGGAACCAGATACGCATTTGCATCTTCCTCCACTTTGTTGTTTTGTGTTTCTTTTTAAGAAGGTGATTTTAGTTACCAGTCCTGATTATCCCTTACAGGTGCATTTTTAATTACTTGGTTTTAATCTGCAGCATTTGTTTTCAGTGTTTCTTCCTGTTTTAACTGCTGCTTGTACACCATCTGATACGGTGGATCTGCAGTTCTGTCTAGTTAGCTGTTCTGGTGGTGAGCACCCTTCAACAATCAGCTTTAACATAAATCTGTATCGATTTCACATGTACTTTGCTAGGAATAGTGCTCCTGTGTGAAAGACAGGGTCTAGTTCAGAGCTCAGGGAAGTCAACAACGTAATGAACTTCAGTTTCAAACTTAGATGGCAGATTTTCAGAGGCTAGCCCAGAGACTTACATTGGCACTTCGGACAGAGTCAAAGCTAGCTCAGGATGTCCTCTTTACCTGTGTAGTGGGGCTTGTAGTGTGGGGGCATGCAGGCATTCACAGCCCATGCTTAAGGGCAATTTTTCAGTCTTCTGGAAGTGAATCTCAAAGCAAGGTGCTTCCCTGGCTCCTCATGACATGCTCCTTCCAGTGCTGCGGCTGCTACTCCACAAGCATCACTGTTTCATTTTATCAGTGGATCATAAGGCACTACTAAGTTGCCTGACGTCAACAGCCTGAGGGGCTGGAGCTTGGGATGGACGGGAAATGCAGCTAATACAAAACTCACCCGAATCATTGCTCAAAAACAATCAGCCAACAATATTGTTATGGAATTAAAAATTTAAAAATTGGTCTTTCCCATTTGAGAGGCAAGTATCACCATATGTTCCGATTTGTCCTCAGGCATACCTGCTTATTGTAGCAAATGCTTGCCTGTCAGCAGTACTTCCAGCACGACATCTCACAGACGAACAGTGTGTTGTGAAATCTTAAAACGAACCCGTGCTGAAGTTGATATGAATCCCTGGTTTGTAGTTAGTCAGCAAGTTAAGAATGGGACATACACAGAAGTATGTTCTCAACAAAATTAGTAAGTATACTTAAGGATACCCCTTTGTCGTCAGCTACTGAAGCGTAAGATGCTGTTACTAATTTAAATGTCTAGAAATAAATGAAGCATGTATTGCCAAGAACAGTCTTTGTTCTTTAGAATTGTACAATTTGCATGCAAAATTTATTTTGGAAAGGAAACTAAAATAGTGGTAATCTATAGTGGAGTAAGGTTTTATGCTATCAGTAAGAAATACCTCACTGGATGAGGAGAAAATGATATTTCTTTCTTCTCTTTGAAGGACTCAACAGGGACAACTACTTTTTTAGGATTTACAGCTGCAGGATTTGTCGTTTTCCAGGGGAATAAAAGAATTCATTTGTTAAAATGGTAAGCATGTGAAGTAAGAGTAGATTAATATGCAAGACTCTTTTCTGTGGTGTCCTCTATTCTTCTTACTATCTTTACCTGCATTTGTTGTCGTTAAGGTGAACCAGGTGAATATTTCTTCTCTTGTCCCATCATGTTTCTGTTTTAAAGGATCTTAGATAAGAAGTATAATAATAATAATAGTAGTTTGGCCTCCTTCTTCCTCCAGCAAAAATTATTCCAGAGGGTGCATTAGGCAACATAATGTACAAATGCTAAAACTGAGTAAGTTTCACTTATGCTGTAAATCACCAGTGAAGCTTATTGGCAGAGATGTCTGGAAGAGTTTGCAAGAGTTCTTTATTTGACTCTTGGAAATGTTGTTATTTCCTCATGCAATTAACCAAAATCTGAAAACTATAAAATAACTTATTTGGTGGAGCCAAGGAGGAGGTGAGAATACCTTTGAATTTTTCATTTTTTTAGCCTTGTCTTTTTTTTTTAATTTAAAATGAACACTTGCAGAATTGTCCTTGGCTTGTCTGGCTTTGCTTTTCTTCTCTGCCCCTGTAGAACATTTGATGTAATTGGGCAGCCTCAGCCTTGCTTAAGGGAGAGGTAAAGCCAGGCTCCGCAGGTGATGTAACAGGAGCTGGCCATGCCCTCTGCAACGTGGTGCAGAGTGAGCACAGTCATGCTCAGGTGTTGATAAATCTCATTTTAGCCCTGCTGCTAAGCAGCTGCTAGTAGCATTTACTTAGATGTGGCTGCTTCACCTCAGTGCTTGCAGCCTGTCTTGTGGGAAGAAGATAGGCAGGAGATGAAGAAGTGCTGAGGTGCTTTTTTTGTGGAGCTGGACTCTTTGCTGCATCTCTGTAAAAACCTCCCTGATAGAGTTCAACCTGAAATCCTCAGAGGTGTAAAGTCAGTGTAATCCCATCCATGTGATTCCGTTCCCTGTGGTACTATGGGGACATGCCTGTCAACTACCATCCATTGATGATTTGGGACTTTTGGTATAGTTTCCCTAGGGCTAATTTCAGGTAGCTCTAGCAGCTCATAAGGCCAACCATGGCCTAGGCTGCATCAAGAACGGCATGGCCAGCAGGTTGCAGAAGTGATTCTGCCCCTCTACTCTGCTCTTGTGAGACCCTACCTGGAATACTGTGTCCATCTCTGAGGTCCCCAGTACAGGAAAGACATAGAGCTGTTGGAGTGAGTCCAGAGCAGGCCACAAAGATGATTGGGGGGTGGAGCAACTCTCCTATGAAGACATGCTGAGGGAGTTGAGGTTTTGCAGCCTGGAGAAGAGAAGGCTGAGGGGAGACTTAATCATGGCCTACCAATACTCAAAGAGGACCTACGGGAAAGTGGGAGAGGGACTGTTCATCAGGGATTGGAATGATAGGACAAGGAAGAATGGCTTCAAGCTGAAAGTGGGTAGGTTTATATTAGATGTTAGGAAGAAATTCTTTACTATGAGAGTCGTGAGGCACTGGCACAGGTTGCCCAGAGAGACTGTAGAAGCGCCATACATGCAAGTGTTGAAGGCCAGGTTGGATGGGGCTGTTGGCAACCTGGTCTAGTGAAGAATGTCTCTGCCTATGACAGGGGGCTGGAACTAGATGATCTTTGAAAGGTCCCTTCCAACCCAAACCAGTCTCTGATTCTATGATTACGATTTGTGCTTTTGGCTTAAGGGCAGTGTAACTGTAATATCAGTTTGCAGTGCAGGGAGGAGAGATTAGCACTTGCCAAGCAGGTATCCAGCATACTGTGGGAAATGAGCTTCACAGCAATGTTTTTTCCATGTTACTTAAGGATAATGTGTCCTTTCAGAGATCTCGGTGTATTAATTGAGTCCATTGGCACGTAAACCAGATCCAAAATGAAATAGTGATAGAGGAAAAGCTATTAAGCTGTCTCAGTGTTACATCGGCTGCTGGAAGGTCAATCTAGTGAGATTTATCTGAACACCATGTACTGCTTCTTTCATTTCTGAGACCTAAAAGGGAGTGCTAGTAGCTTTAACTCGTACTAGATGAAATTTGCATTACATAGTAAAAATCCAAGTTAATATTTGAGATATTTTTTTTAAATGGAAAAGCTTTCTCAACTGAAATGATTTTTTTCTTGATGTTTACCCTTAGAGCAGAACTCTTTTTTATAAAGTTTCAGGGATAGCAGTGTCCTTCCTTCCAGAATCATTCTCATTTCAGCCATCTGACATCCCAAATCTTTAGAGAAGTTTATGAAAACTACAGCCTCAATTTTAGCTGTGGTAAAGACAAAATTTCCATTGCAATTTAAGCAGAGGCATTGTATTGCATTTTTATGATGTATTCCATATGTAGATTGTACTTTCAACCTTGTTTAAATTAAATTTTGACATAGGTTTTCAACCTTGTTTAAATTAAATTTTGACATAGGTTTTCAAACTCACAAGGCCCCAGCAATAAGTGCTGACAAAAAGTTTCTTTACCTTCCTGATGTGTTCTGTCCTTACATAGTCAGTTACTAAGATGTATGATATGTACCCATTAATAAATAAGGACAGAGATAAGAGTTTTATCTGTACCTGCATTTAATTATATTAGATATTCCATGATCAATCCAAGAGGAATTACAACCTATGTAATAAATAGAATGTAAACATAAGCTTCTGCCTATTTTTTACTTCCTCTTCATTTTCCAGCAGCCAAAGTTAACTTTTTGAAGGTGTATAGAGATCCAGAAGAAATACACCAGGCTTATGTTCTCTAGTCTAAGCAAAATTAGGATATTAAATCCTCTAATGCTCCAGGTTGTAAGACTTCTGTTGAGGGTCTTTTGACAGCCTGCTAAACTTTGGGAATCGGGGAAACTTGCTTGCAGGTTGCTTTTCTTGCATGTAGATCTATGTGTTTTTCCTATACCTAAATTATTTTTCTCTTTGTAGGTGTGATGTCTATAAGCTGAAATTTGAAGGGAAGACTTTTTATGTGTTCGGAACTCAGAAAGAGGTTAGGTTTAATATCTTTTACAGAACTTCTGTATTTGATTTAGATTCAGCTAAAAGCAACATTTATATTGTAACTAAGTTATACAAAATGAATGAATGTAAATACTGCTTTTATCAACAGAGTGTCTAATTTGCAAAAAGTTGTGATATTTATCACTTAATGTTCCTGCAGTACTGTGTCGATTGCTCATGGTTTTGGTTGTCTGTGTAGTCAAGTTTGCATGGATTTTGAAGCACTAAAGCTGTACCTGCCCACTTTAAAGCATAAACGACATCTGTAAAATTCAGGTGGGCATTCACAGCTGGATCAGTGTGAGGTATTTTTGTCTAATTAGGATCATCTCCTCACATCTTGGTCAACTGAATAGGCTGCAGTCTGTCGTAAGTAGTTAGGAGTCCCATCATTGGGCTCTTGCCATTGAAATTGTAGAGATTTTTCCTAACACATGCTAGAAGCAGTTCTTCCTCTAGGACAGTGATTATGGCTTTGGATGCAGTCTAGGTGAGAAATAGAAAACGGAGGAAGGAAATAATGACAAACAGGGGCTGTTTGTGTGATTGCAAGCAGGATTTGGTGGTAAGATATGGGGAGCTCGGACAAGTGGATGGCAAGAAGTCCAGCAACTGAGCAGAGTGGAATACTGAATCACCGAGAGACCTTCCTCCTTTGATTTTGGCCTGAATACAGTTTCTGCAGATTTATTCTACAAGCCGCTTGTACATCTGGTCTTCTCTGCCCCCCGCCAAGCACACCCTTTTAGTTTTGAAACAATTGCCTAGGCAGATTAAATATTAGCTAGATATGGGTTCTGGGGTTCTAGCTGGGCTTCTGTGGGTGAACCACAGTTTAAAGCTACATGGAAAAACCTGGTCTTCACTGTATGCAGTTTATGGTGATGCGGTCAGGTACAGCTGCTTCTGTCTTTAAGAATTCACTGTTTTCTTTACTTGTATTTGCCTTCTGTTCCTTGCACTTAGAAAAAGGCTGTGCTGTCATTCCATACCTCTACACCAGCAGCCTGCAAGCATCTTTGGAAGTGTGGGGTGGAGAACCAGGCTTTTTACAAGTATGTAAACCTGAAGTCATTATCTTTACTAACAGTGGGAAAAAAAAAGTGCATATTAATGTAAGATTGTTCAATATGAAATGTGCAATTTCATTCACAATTCAAAATGGAAACAGAAAATATGCAAGTTAATGTGGAATATTATTTCATTGCAAGACGGTATTATAAATTGTTTAGTCTGAGTGAGGCAGAAGGGTTTTGGCAGTGAGTAACTATACTTTTCCCAGCACATTGAAGTGTGCCACAGGTTGGACACAATACTGCACTTGTGTCTAGGAACACAGTTGTCAATCTTAGATCTGTTGTTGAGTACCTTGAGAATAGGGGAAATGATCTATCATGCTTGATTCTTTGGACTCTTCTGCTGGCAGGTAGTCTTCTCCCTCTTGAAATCCCTGGTTTAGTAACATTTGATTGAAGAAAAAACCAATAAATCTGCAATTATTTAAGAAATCTACAATGGTTTTATTTTATGTTGCAACAATTTAAAAAAGAAAATAAAATGTTCTTACATGCATTTTGAAAGATGCCAGCCACCTCATTTAGGGTAAAAAACCAAACCAGCCTGTAAACTGACAAGAAAAAAGGAGTGTCTTCCTCCCTATTCCCTAAAGCAGAAACTGGGAATAATTCCTCATTAAAAATCTCTCATGCATTCTTCTCGCTCTTCGTTGACTTTGTCTAGATCTGTTTACCGATGCTTCCCTTTCGGCCACTTTTATTCTTGCCACTTATTGTCTCCTCAAGCATCTTGCATATTTTATAAAAATTACTGTTTCCCTGTTGGAGCAGTGCAACACCAGGGGCTGCTGAAAGGGTAGGCAATAACTAAGCAGGAAGAAAGCGTCTTCTAACACAGGAGTTAATGGCGTGCTTTACTTTGGAGAAGATTCCTTCCTTTGTTTCCACGCAGACACAATAACATACCAATATAATCTCTTCAGTTGGTATATTCACTGAAGAAACATGAAATATGAGCTGGCACAATATGGCTGTTAATCCTCTGTGTTAACATCCAATGTGCTTGAGACTGAATTAATAAAAAGGTTGTCGGAAAGAGCTTTCCATTGGAAGTATATGCAGGTATGAAAATAGTGCATGGTATTTGAGTGGTTTCATTTTATGTTCCTGGAAACAAATATAGGGAATAGGAAACAATTCCCACCATCACAAGATAAATGCACCCTCCAAGTGAAGATGTCAGAGGGAAACTTAAATGGTTGTAATATTAATTCTGATTTTGGTCACAAATAGTTTGTAATGGTGGGTTTGGCCTTGACTGTGTATTGGATGCCCATCCAGCTGCTCTTTCCCTTCCTCTCCTCAAGAGGCCAAGGGGAGAAAATCAGATGAAAAAACAGGTTGGGATTAAGACAGAAAAACTGCTTACCAATTACTGTGATGGGCACAACATACTTGATTTCAGGAAGATTAATTTGTTTCTTACCTTGTCTATATTAAAGTGTTAATAAATGCAAAACTAAAACCACCCCTCCCCTATTTCTTGCCAGGCTCAACTTCACTCTTTCATTGCTGACTCCTCTATGTCCTCCTTGCCCCAAGCAGCACAGAGATGCATTCAGTTTACAGCAGTTTCTCTCTGCTGCTCCTTCCTCCTCACACTTTACCCCTGCTCCGGTGTTCTTCATGAACTGCTCCAACATGGGTCTTTCCCATGGGATGCAGTCCTTCAGGATAAACCTGCTGCAGCATGGGTTCCTCTCCATGAGTCACAACTCCTGCCAGGAGGCATGGGGTCTCCACAGGCTACAGCTTCCCTCAAGGCATGTCTGTTTGCTGTAGTGCAGGGTCCTCCATGGGCTGCACTGTGGATACCTGCTCTGGCGTGGTCTTCTATGGGCTGCAAGGGATAGTGTGCTTCCCCATGGTCTTCTCCATGGGCTACAGAGCAATCTCTGCTCCAGAGCCTGTAACACCTCCTTCCACTCCTTCATTGACCTGAGTGTCTGTGGGGGCTGCTTCTCTCATGTTTTTTTCTACTGTCCACATGTCCTCAGGGCACTTCTGTGTGGTTCTCTCTTTAGCGTAATAGCTTAGATTAATACTTCCCTGTTTGAATTTTGGTCAGTTTTAAAAAAGGACTACTTTAGTAAAATGAGTATCAGTAGTGATGCTCAATAGAGAGGAACCTGGCTGATAGCTTGCAGAATAGTAATAGTTAATATGCAAAGTGCAGAAATGTAACAACAATCCTCTGAGCATACAGCTGAAGCCAAAGCAATCTGTAGGTAAAGGCTTAGGGCAGTAGTTTTGAAACAGCAAAAGTTTTCATAGAGCTATGCAGTGTGGATGCTTAGTTAGTAGCATTAGATGAATGCTGTCTGTTATGTTCTGTGTGATACCAACAAGGTAGTTTAATAAGATTGGACTTGGCACAGCCAAGTTGTGTAAGTTACTAATGACAGTGACGCTTTCCCTTCATTAGATTTGGTCCTCTCGTCTGCTTAGAAGAGTTTGAGACTTGGAATTTAGGATAAGGTCATGATCGCTTGGTATGTCTTGAAAAACAGAGCTTTACTCCTGTCTCAGTCCAGGCTCAGGGTTGACATGATTATTTTCAAGATACAGTTTGTAGAAGATTGTATAGTAGGGTCTGGGAATGAGATACTCCATATGAAATCAATTAACCATTTTCAAGGCAGAGAGCATCAAGGAGATGGCATGTCTGAGGTACCCTTCAGTAATCTTTGTGATAGAAGACTTGCAGTGTACTTCATGACTAGAGAGAAACAGCAGGATGTGATGGAGGCTACTTAGAAGCTGACTGTGTAGAGACTTTGGAAATGCAACTACTTTTGGAGACAAACGTTACCACTTCTGTATAATTTCTTCGGTTTACTAGTGTGAAAGTGGAGCTAGCCATATCTTCCCACAAACAAGGTAGTGTTAGAGCAAACCACCACACTGTCCTAGAGGCTTTTGTTGTACCACGGTCTGTCTTTCATCCTGTAAATGAAAGGCTCTGGAGATTCAGGAGTTTTCTGCATTTAATGTTTTTGCTTTCCTATCCAGTTAGTCACTTTTTCAGTGCTGTCTGAATTGTTTTGTGTGTGCTTTATATTCTCATTTGTATAAAGGCCTTAAAAACAGTTGGATAGCCCAATTATTGAATATTAGTTTATGGTATAAAAATAAGAAAGCTTGTGGTTTCCCATGTTCATTTTTGCTTATCAGTTTTCTTCTGTGCTGGAAATGCCACAGCCTCTGTTCTTTTTCTTCAAGGTATGCAAAATCCAGTCAGATCAAGACCATGTCCAGCAGCAAGATATTTTTTAAAGGCAGTAGATTTCGATATAGGTGGGTGTTTCCCGTTATTCATCATACACCAGAAAGTGAGAGAAAATGTCAGTAATTACTCATGGCAAATTGAGGGCTTTTCTTTCTTGAGGACCTGTTCACTCCTAATTCAGGTCAGCATGCAAATGTTTTTCTGTTGTCTCTTTAGCATCACTTATAAAATAAACTGAAGGCATCATGCAAGGATGTATGGCCAGTGTAGAGATTGTATGTCTCCTGTTACTGGGCAACTCTGGACCAGCGTTGCATTCGTGGAACAGCGCAGTCCCATTCCTAGTATTCTGCTACAAAAAGTCTGCATTTTCTTCAGTAGTTTTTCAGGAAAGTGGTCAGCAGAATTTTGTAATCTGGAATAATCTGTTGACTACATAGGAATACTTCTTTTCCTTTTTTCCTCTTTTGCATGTAACTTAATTGTTCATGTATACATAGTGTGTGGCATGTAATGAACCTGAATATTTATTTCATGTTTTAATGCAGTGGAAAAGTAGCCAAAGAGGTTGTGGAGGCAAGTTCTAAAATCCAGAGGGAACCTCCTGAAGTTCACAGGTATGTCTTGATATTCAATATTAAAGTTTAAGAACTGCAAAGGATTATTGTTCTCTACAGAGAGATTATTTTTTCCTCTCCTGTGTGAGGTAATGGCTGTCATTCTGAGCTTCCACGACGAGGCACGTAAGCCTTGGGAAATATTGCCAGTATTTAAAAACATTCTGGCAATAACTTATAGTCTCCTACACAAGGGAACCTAATCCATTCTGCTTTGAAGCTGGGCTTAATCGATCAGATAAGTAGCTTATATTATTTTTTGTGTTATGACAGACTGTTATTACATGGTCCTGACAGAAAAGTACATTCTTATTTCATTCCTATTTCTTGTCCAGTTTTGAAAGATTCTGTTATGTGTATTGGATAGGCGTATGTTTACAATGATATTTGATAGGTTTTTTTCCATAGTGCAGTCAGATTAAAAAGCAAGAAGTTCATTCAGTAATGAGAAAAGAGATCAGAGAATCTTTTTTCTGAAAGAAAACATTTGGCTTGTTAGAAATAAGCAGCTAGACGTTGCAGGCAAACTGATGGTTTCTGGTTCTTATCACTAAGTGACAGTGAAAATTGATAAGAGTTTACGTCCTTTGGAAGAGC
>VZTU01031066.1:0-31830 GCA_013400835.1 Zapornia atra | reverse complement strand
AGGGGTAGGGCGTCATCCCAGGTGAGGGGCATCAACTGCTCTGGGAGCGTCGGGCTCTCCTCGGGTGTTAGCTGCAGTGCTGTCACTGCCGTGCTTACACCTTGCGCCCCAGTTGCCTTCTCACGGCACGACAGGGCAGGGTAGGAGCTTGACTAGTGGCTTTTAATATTTATTTCATTTGTTTTTAATTTGTTTTTGTAGGTGTGTGCTTGGCTTTGTTTGGCCTCCCGTGAATTGTTAGTTACTGCCCGTGCTGGCTGATGCACGGCCAGTCGGTGTGAGGCAGGTGGGTGGGTGGGTGTGTGGCCTGATGGCTGTGGCTGGTGCAGCGAGGAAGCAGCTGGCCTGCAAGGACATGGTAGGCAGAATGTGGCTGCACGGAGAGGTAATACAACACTTGTAAGAGAAGAATGAGAAGACAGATACAGTAGAATTTCTCACTGAAAGTGGCATTGAATGGGGATGTGTATTTATTTTAATTCTAGGCACGAGGAGGAGAGCTCCACCATAGCTGGAAGGGCAGTTGTTCAAAATGAAGTGGTACAACCCTGGTGACTTCAGCCTGTGCGCAGAGGGAGTCGCCTTTTTAAAAGGGGCTACCTGATGAGTTACACATACCAAAAAGCAGTTTTTGCTACATGGGAAGACAACCCCCAGAAGGCAGGGTGGTCATCTGGAGCTTGCAGCAGATGCCTAAGGAACGTTTGGGGCCTTTATACTGCGGCGCTAAAGTGCGCAATGAGCTCTGCTCCCAGCAGGAGGGCAATCAGTGAAGTAATCTGAAATGCTTGGATTTTGCATGTTTTGATGCTCATGGCAGCGACACGAGCATGATTTTAAATAGATGGGATTGTTGTGGTGTTCCTTTTTTTTTTTTTTTTCCCCAAACCATAAATTTAGAAGTTGAAAATAGGTAAAATGGCTGGTTCTAGTGCCAGAACGCATTATAGGAGGAAACACAACAAGTGGAGCCTGAGTTTAAAGTAAGGTGTAAGAGTTTATTAATTTTTAATTACTATTAGTTTCTAGTTTGAATGAGTTGAGTGTAGATGTTGGTATAATCTAGGTAATTAACAGCGAGAGATGCTAACCTGTGGTAAAACTACTCTGTTTTCGCCTGTAATGTAAGGTTCCCCTATTCCCTCTGTGCATTAACGTGCAAAGATAATTAAGAGATTTCCCATTTACCATCTTTTATCTAAGACGCATATATTAAATTGCATCAATCTTTCTTCAGAGATAATACAATCTATTGGTTTTGTCATTTATACGTTCTTTGTAATTTGTCAATGTTGCTGTTTCTTTTATAGTCAAATGAAAGAAAACTCTGCACGGTACTCCCAAGTGTGAGATTAGCAAAGCTGGTGTAAAGAGGGATTATTACCTCTAGCTTTAAAAATCAAACCCGGTGTATACATGACTTGTATATACAACATTTGCTTCTCTTGAAGCAGTACAAACTCTTGTTTTATGCATGCATTTCCAGGGACGACTTAGGAATGCAATATGTAATTCTTAAAATGTTTTTTTCTGTGTCTCATACCTGTTATTTGTTACCTTTGCTCAGTGTTCTGGTTGGTGAATAACTAGTAAGTGTGTCCTGCTTCTGCTCTCGTGGGCTGAAATTGTGAATACTGGGGAGAAGAATTTGGAAAAACAACCCAAATGAATTGGTACAAGAATCAGAATGGGTTGCTTGGGAGCTGGAAAAGAGATTTGTGTATGTAAACTCCATGTACAAAGGGGCAAAATAGAATCACAGAATCACAAGGTTGGAAAAGACCTTTAAGATCATCAAGTCCAACTGTTCCTGTCCTGATCTACCCTTTTTTTAAACACATCCAGGGATGGTGACTCAACCCCCTCCCTGGGCAGCCTGTTCCAGGCCCCGACAACTCTTTCAGTGAAACATTTTTCCTAACATCTGATCTGAACCTGCCCTGGCACAGCTTTGTGCCATTTCCCCTTGTCCTATCTCCTGTCACCTGGAGGCCAAAAGCTATTTAGTGGTTTTGGATTTAGTTTAATTACTGCCTGTTCCCATGAAATCTGTAGAGAAGCCATAAGATATTTTCATTTATCAAGGTTGGTTGTGTTTGAAAGAAGGTAATAGTGAATTATCTTAGAAGGCTTTCTATATATATGGCATGAAGTGGAGAAGGCTTAATCATATAGAAAAGGGAATTTGCCCATCTAATTGAAATAGTTGTCAATTAAATAGCGATGTAAATAGAAGAGATTGTAAATAATCAGAGGCATGGTAATGTATTTGAATGAAAGCAGCATCTGTCTCAGGAAAATTTTATTCCAGGTCTAGTCCAACCTGGTTCTCTGGAGTCCCATCTCTCCTGCAAAACTAGACATTACATTTTGGTGGCGCTTTGAGCTGGTCTGACTTGGGGCTCTTGCAGTTTTCCTGCCCCTTAGCTTGAGCCAGCACTGACTTCAAGTTAACTGGCAACGAGTTGGTTTGGGGAGGTGAACAGACTGAAAGCTACACCTGTCTGCAGGAGCGGTTGGTGCATGGCTGCTGAACCTGGAGAGAGGCTGGGGAGGGGATCCAGTTTGGAAGTGTAAATGAGGTGTGTCGGCCTAGGGCAGCACCCCACCAAGTCCCTGTGCATTCATAGCATGCTGCTTTCTGTTTCTAATCAAACCTTTATGCCCTCTGCGCTCATCTGCGGTGGCTGCTGAAGGCCTTGGTGTTCAGTAGTGGTGTTTCAGTCCATTTAATGGTTTCTTGACTGAAAAAAGTTATGAAAGAAAACAAAAGGCATCTGCTGCCTGGGAGGAGGAGAATAAGATTCATTTAAAAGAAACCTTTATTGAGCTTCAGTTTGGCATAATTATGCCTGTACAAAAGAAAATGAATAACATACAGCAGGCCAGAGATGCTGCCAGTGATTGGAAGTTGTAGCTGCATAGGCCCGAATGGATCTCTTAAGAATAATCAAGCAGTTTGGGGGGGAGGGAGGAGTTTTCCACGTAAACTTTGCATGTACATGAACTTCTCTGCTCCAGAGCTGTTTAACTTAATGCTTTGCATAGGCCTGATTCTGCATTTTTATCTTTTTTTTTTTTTCTCCCAAAGTTAAATCCCCTTAATTGGAAATCAGCTTGACCCATGGTTGTTCCTGAAAAAAATCTCTATATCATCTGGCCCTACTGATCTGTATTTAATGTAATTCTTTCACTAGCTTATTATCCTTTAACCTCCTCAGCAATTTTTCATTGGTCTTTTAACTCAATAGAACTTCTATTGCTTCTTTTAAAATGCCAAAAGAACTCATTTGTATTGGGAGTCTTAATGCTTATTTATTCTTCTTTTATAATAGTTTTGTTTCCTCTTACTAGTTGCAAACTACTAAATCCTGTATTGCTTCTAAAGTGTTAAATTAGCAATATTTACCACCAGTTGTATTGTTCAGACTAAGACAATTTTATAAAAGCTGTGTGCTCTTCCCTGTTTCTTCCCACTTACTTATCCACTTTGGAGCCTGTTGACCAATGTCAGCCAGAGATGACAAAGGGGCATCAGCGTCAATGATGTAAAATTTTTACAGGTTTTATGAAAATCATCAGGTGTTTAGTAGAGGGCGGATGATCTGAATTCATGTTTCTGCTAATGGAGAACCTGTAGTGTGATTTCAAGTTACCTGCTCTGTTAGACCTGACTTAAACTGGCCAGCTTGTTGATGTAGAGTTCTGAACCAGCTGGAGGTTATGTTGCACTTGGACAGGCTGGCAGGGAGCGCAGATGGGTGTTACTGCAGCGCTGTGAGAACCCTGGGCTGCAGCCAGAGGAAGCCAGGAGTTTGCAGTGGAGGTGTGAAGGTGTGTAGGGTGTGTACAGGAGATCAGTGATTCACACCTGATTTTGGAGTACCTCAGCCAAATGATTCTTTAAGTTGAACTCTGTGAAGTCATCATTCCTAGGGAGCAGGCTTCCAACCACATTAATCAGTAAAATTTTGAGTCGGAAGCTGGTATAATCGCTGGTCTGCGTGTGATTCCAGGGCTTGACAGCAGCAAGTTTGTCAAAGTTTAATGTGTATTGACATATTCTGTAAATCAATTATTATTTTAAGAGAGAAGAAAATCCAGAAGGAGAATGTGTTTGTAGTCTTCACTAACATCTTAGAGCAGCTCTGTGCTGAAAAGATAAAATAGCAATTTTCAGTTTGGACCTGTGGGTTTTTGGGTTTTTTTTTGTTTAGTTTTGGTGTTGTTTTTTTTAAGGAGGAGAGATAGAGGGTTGTGCTGTTTTTTTCCCAGTGGCTTTTCTAAAAGGTGGTTCAACAGGCTGTTTGGGGGAAATGTGACATTATTGGGTTTTGGCATTCCAGGAGAGCTTGAATTGGATCTGGCATTATCGTCTTATGCATTCCCGTCTGTCAGGAGTAATTCATGTTGTTGACAGCTATGTCAACATGTGAACTGAATGAAGGACAGGAACTAAACAAAAAGCTAATAATAGAAGAGGCTAGAAAGTGAGAAGGGAACACTTAGTTAGTAAACTTTCTTGCTGTCAGGAGTAAGAGGGTCAAATAGTGCAGCCTGTCCTTATCTGCTACCACAAGCGCCTTCTTGCTGGCAACGTTCATGTGAAATCAAGCTGTTTGTACATCTATGTGTGGCAACAAGAATAAAGGCAACAAGTAATTTACCCAAGAAACACACAGTGGATTTCTATAGAGGCATACAAAAGTTACTCTGATTTGTCTCTATCTGTTTAATTATTTACCATGCTTATAGAGTTTTTGGAAATGTAAGCTTTAAGTATAGTCTCCCTTGTACCCATCATAAACAGGAACTATGTGGTTTGTCTGCCAGGCATCATGTTGGTCATTGTTTGATCTGTCATCTGCAATAGAGGAGTAACCTCTGTGGGTTTGGTGATTACTGCAGGATGTATCCTGTGATAAACTAATCAGCAAATCCAGTGTGGGCTGTTGAAGAAACATTTATTCTGAGACATGCTTAGTCCTCCCTGTTTTGGCTGTCTTTAACAGGTTACAGGTATTACTTATTCTTCCTAGTAAATAAAGCTCATGAGCATGTTAACCTGAAGGCCAGTTTGTGAGAAACAGCTTGTAGTACTGGAGGATGGGAATTGTGGGGTGCTGTGTTATTGCCCAAGTGTGTTGTGTACTCCTAGCAGAAACTGGAGAATGCCTTCTGCATTTTGTTGTTGTGTTGGCAACATCACGCAGTTTACATCACTCAGGTATGGAGTGGCTGCTAAATATGGGACAAACATATGTAAGAGGATCCTTATTAGTAGAGAATATGATATGGCCCTTCTGTGGCCCATAAACAGCATTCAGCTATACATATTTCTTCACCGTTGTAAACAGAAAACTATACTAAAGACACCTTTACTTTGACTTTTTTCTGTTAAACCTGCTTGTCTGTTTAACAGTTAGATTTGGTGTAGGCTGTGCAAAGCACATTGCTGTTCGTAATTATTAGTATGCTTTGTGGGGATTTTTTAGGTGCCCTGACAGTAGTGGATCTAGTAGGCTTTGTGTTTAACTGAATTGTTACATAAATGAAAATATTTTCTCTTATCAGAAGTAAAATGTTTTCTATGGGGACTTCTGCTTCTGATGCCAGGACTCTTTTGAAGACTTACTTTGTTGCTTGGCTTAAAGGAAGATGATGATAATGAATTCTGAGCATCCTTCAGGAGGCTGATGACCCTTCTATCATTGGTGAATGTTGTCATGGACAACTTCAAAAGGTAAAGACACTATTTTTGTGAATGTTTCAGGATAGTGCTCTGATATAGGAAGCAGTGGATTAAGTTTTTTGTTTAGATTAACTGCCCTAAGCTCTTTTTCACTTCTAAAACCATTCACAAATTATGGGAACAATTTAGATGATACAATTTGCTGGAGTAGCTGTCTAGCTTTCTATGAGCTGTGTTTGAAGAGTGTATTTACTCTCCAGATTATAATATATACTTAAGCTAGCTTTAAATGAGCTAATTTGGACTAATGTGCAATCCTATTGCAAAATACAAGCAGTGAAGTACCTTAGGCTTTGTAGCGCTGTGTCCTGCTGCAGCCTGGCTAGGCACCCAAGTACTTCGTTTAAAAATAAATTTTAAGTATTTCAAAACTACACTACAGGTAATTTCAGCTGTACCTTCAGATACTCTTCTACAGTCATTTACTGCAGGGGCTGGATTTCATTTCGAATTTGATGTCATTTCCATAAATCAGCACAAGACTTTTTTCTCTTAATAAATCCCTGAAAATAATGCTTAATTTAACCGTTAGTCTTTTTGTTGCTTACAGGCTAGTTTTGGTTAATGTTTCTTCCTAGTCTTCTCTCTTTTTAAACCCAGTAAGGGGGAAGCCACTTAGTAGGCTCCCACAAAATAACTGTCTTAAAATTGTAATGGTTTGCTAATGTTGGTAAAGGACTTGGTTTAAGAGGGTATTCAGAGGAATACAGTTTGCTTTCTGAGCATGTTGCGTCTGCTCACTACGTTTATTCATTCTGTTTTATCAGCTCTTTTCCAAAACACCACAAGCAGTTATTGCACCCTATAGAGGACTCTTGACCTTTTTGCATCCTTCCAAGTCCTATCTAGATGTCACCAGTGTTTCCCATGTTAACAGTTCTGAGCATGTTTTACTACATGTGCCTTCGGCGCCGAGCTAGGACAGCGACCAGAGGAGAAATGAACAGCCGGAGGGCTATTGAATCGAACACCCGAGCCTTACCTATCAACGTTGAAATAGTTCAGTACGCCAAAGAAGTGTTGGATTTCAGCTCTCACTATGGCAGTGAAAACAGCATGTCGTACACCATGTGGAATTTAGCAGGTATTCCAAACGTGTACCCTAGTTCTGGGGACTTCACTCAGACTGCCGTCTTCCGAACTTACGGGACCTGGTGGGATCACTGCCCTAGTGCTCGGCTGCCGTTCAAGAGGACACCACCCACCTTCTGCAGCCAGGACTATGTGGAACTTGCTTTTGAGGAACCAGTTTATCCCACCGCAGTGCACATTCTGGAAACATACCATCCTGGAGCTGTAGTCAGGATTTTGGCATGCTCTGCAAATCCTTACTCACAAAATCCACCAGCTGAAGTAAGGTAATTTTTTTTTTTCCCTCTTTTGTGCTTTCCTGTAAGATGTTAAATGATACAAAGAACACAGTTCAGAGATCTTTATTTCCTAGCATTTGTCTGTTCTATATGTGACTCACCAACGTTTTCTTTATTTCTGATTGTTTATACAAGTGGTGATGTGTTTTTGTAGCGACTTCAGCATTGTAGAACTTTTTGTAGGAATTAATGCAGATCCTAATATCTGGTTTGATTGTGTAATGGTAGGCTTTGTGTTGGAATTTCCATGACCAGTAATTATTACATATGTACAAAAAAATCACTTTTGAACTGGCACTTCTGAGTTCTTCTCTTTCTCCAATAAGGAGAACAAATTGCCTAGAAGAAGCTGAGGATTCACGGTTGCTGTATTATCCTGCTTCAAGTAGCCATAAACTCCTCTCTGTGTGCTTGAGATTGTATGTTTAGTTCAGTCAGCTATTATAACTATCCATATGGCCAAAATCAGAAGCACAAAACAGTCAGGGAAGAGGTGATGCTATTTGTCTGATCTTTATTTTTGGTCTAGTCAAAGGGTGTGAGTCGCTTCATTTTTACACTTGCTTCATGGACTAAAGAAGCTGATTGGATCCTGTTGGTTTTGCTCCTAGTGGGAAGAGCTATCAGTGTGTGCGATCAAAGTACTCCATTTACATCAAAAAGAGATGAAATGATACCGACCCCATAAAGGAAAGGAGAACTGATAGAAGAAAAACTTAAAATGTATCCTATAGAAAAGGACATGCTAATGCACTTTGGCAGTATAAGCAGTGTTAGCTTGGATGATGGGTGGTTTTTCACTGACCTGCCTCTTATAGCTAAAAAGCATGCTTTTAGGTCTAATTTCATATACCATGTTTCCTAACACAGAGCCGTAGATGTTTATTCAAAACCACTAGAAAATCATGTGTCGTGTTATGTATTCAAAATTCCCAATTAATCTATTTTGTGTGATTTCTGTCATCTACTGTTGTTCAGTGCAGTTGTTTGTTTTACAGCTCTCTAATAAGTACAGACTGTGTAGCTCTAGAGTAAACATCCAAATTCAAGGAACAGGGATAGGTTGAACAAATAACAATGGCCTGCCTAACTTCAGGAGGAGTGTGTTTGGCATTATAATGCAGAATGTATTTATAGGTAGTGAAGGCAGCTTCTAAAACCTTAGAACTTAGAACCAATGTGAAATGACTTTTGGCTGGTTACTCTGTGAACTTTCATTTTACTTTTTACAATCTAGATTTTACTTAGTTTTATGATGTAGCACAGGTGTATGTAGAGATCATTACTGGAACTGTTGATATTATTGCATTAGAGTAACAGTAGGATAGTGTGCTTCAGGGCACCACAAGGATATAATTCTGGGTAATAAGCTTATGCTGCTTTATAAAAATGTCCATTTAGGTTTTGGTTCTTCAAACAATATACTACTTTCAGTTTCAGTGTAAAGGCCAAAAAGTGTTGAAGGAAAGCTCAAGAGATGTTAACTGAACTGATAAACCAACCATATCATGGGGTTCATCAAGCACGGCACTGCCAGCCGGTCCGGGGAGGTGACTGTCCAACTCTAGACTCTACTGGTGAGGCCTCTCCTCGAGTGCTGGGTCCAATTTTGGGCGCCACAGTAAAAGAGGGACACAAAACCATTGGAAAGTGTCCAGAGGAGGGCAATGAGGATGGGGAAGGGTCTGGAGGGGAACTGTTATGAGAAGAGGCTGAAGTCCCTAGGTTTGTTCAGCCTGGAGAAGAGGAGGCTGAGGGGAGACCTCATCATGCATGGTGTATGGCTTCCTGGTGGGGAGCAGAGAGGCAGGCTCAGATCTCCTTTGTTTGATGGCCAGCAATAGAACCCGAGGGAACGGTATGAAGCTGAGGCAGGACAGGTTTAGGTTGGATATTAGGAAGAAGCTCTTTACTGAGAGGGTGCTTGGGCACTGGAACAGGCTCCTCAGGGAAGTGGTCACAGTACGGAGCTTGTCTGAGTTCAGGAAGCGTCTGGATGGTGTGCTCAGTCACATGCTCTGACTTGGCTGGTCCTCTGTTGAGCCAGGAGTTGGACCTGATGATCCTTATGGGTGCCTTCCAACTCCGGATATTCTGTGGTTCTACGAATGGAGCTATTTAGTAAGGTGCAATAAAAAAAATGGAGAAGTTTGTTCAGAAAGCTTAAAGATGAAAGAGAAAATACTAATAAAAAACTTTTGGGGATGTGCTTATGACTCCTCTTGGGGTGTGGTCACAGTGAGAGCTCAGACTGTCCCTTCATAAAAAAAAGATAAAGCTTCTGTAGGACCCTGATTTTTCTTTGTAGGCAGGAATATCTTCTATTCTGCCTACCTAGGTTAAGAACTCTTTTTTTTTGTTTCTAGAAGGTTGTCTCAGGGAGCCTCAGAACCAGTTGGCTATGCTGCATCTTCAGTACTTGCCAGTCCTGATGCTAGGGAAGTATCAGTGGGACTCTTTCTTTTTTTGCTTCCCTTTCCTCAGCAGGACTTGCCTGTTCAGAGCTGCACATGTGGTTAGTCTTCTTCTTTCTTCTGAGCTGCACATTTGTTTTGTCTCCTTTCTTCCAGAAAGAGACAAAGATGTCTTATGGATCGTGTTTTGAAGGTAAGATGAAGGATCCCTTTCTCCACATGGGGTGTGCAGTATTTTTTCTCTGTTCATTTGCTCATGTTTGTGAGGAGCATATGAAGAGTTGCAAGAATGTGATCTCTTTTCTGCTTCAGCTCTTGGTCCCTTGTTTTCACCTACAAAAATTCTCAGAGATGTCAACTAAGAACTACTTCTTTTGAAGGTGGAATGCTGCTGATAATCTCAGGTGATTCTGTGTTTAAGTGATGTTTTGGACTTGAAAAACTGTCATACTATTTTCTTCTGTTAAAAAAGGCCATGTCCCAGTTACTCAAAGGAAAACATGTTTTCCTTTTCTTAAAAACCTTGGAAACTTACTTTCCTCTTCTGACTATTTTGATACTCAATTTTAAATCACCTTATTACCTAAATCGTTAAAGTGCTGCTTTGTTTTATCCACTGAGTCTGGATCTGTTTCTGATCACCAATGTAGAAAGGGCAGATCATTAGAAAGGTTCCTTTTCACCAGTTCTTACCTTGCTGTAAAAAGGCCAAATTAATGGGGGAGTCAAAACTGTTGAGAGGAAAAAGTCTGTTGAAACTTGTTTGAATGTTATGCTTAGTGGATTATGCTAGTTCAGTCGAGTAATCTTTTTTTCCCCCTCTTCATTTAGTATTTAAACCATCAGCTCATCCTAGACTTTGCTATGTGTAAGGTCAGCTAACCTCCAAGAGGCTCTGTAAGCACTTGGTATACCGCAGTCCTTCATAGAGTCACAGAATGGTTTGGGCTGGAGGGGATCCCAAAGCTCATTTGGTTACAACCCCCCTGCCATGGGCAGGGACACCCTCCACTAGCCCAGGTTGCCCCAGAAGCCCCATCCAACCTGGCCTTGAACACTGCCGGGGAGGGGGAAGCCACAGCTTCTCTGGGCAGCCTGTGCCAGGGCCTTGCCACCATCACAGAAGATTTTTTTTCTTTTATATCTGATCTAAATGTACCCTCTTTTAGTTTAAAGCCATTACCCCTTGTCCTATCGCTACCTGCCCTTGTAAACAGGCCCTCCCCAATGTTCCCATAGGCCCTTTAGGTACTGGAAGGCTGCTTTAAGGTCTCCTTAGAGCCTTCCCTTCTCCAGGCTGAACAAGCCCAACTCTCTCAGCCTGTCTTTTCATATGAGGTGCCCTGTCTTTGTGGCTCTTTTCTGGACTCACTTCAACAGCCCGTGTCTTCCTTGTGCTAGGGACTTGCTCAAGAGCACATTTTGTATTCTTCTAGAAAAAAATGCTATAGCCCATGCTGTTGCCCAACGTGTTGCTTGGTGTCTCCCTTTATGCTTCAGTTGCATGAAAGAATGACTTGTGGAAGTGCTCAAGAAAAGGTTTTTAGTCATGTCCCTGTCTTGCTGACACATTGAATGCTGCCATCAGTCACGGATTTGTGGGACACTGTCTCAGGTCAGCTTTATTCAGAGTCCTTTTAGGGGCAGGATCAGCCCTTCATGGAATGGAAATAAGCATACATTTTTCAGAATGGAATATAATTGTTCCTAAATAATTATAGTGGTTAAACTGTGAGAGTTGCTTTTTCATTATAGTTTAACCAGCTTCCAACGATTTGAGGATTCTCAGGCCTCTCAGGTCTTTTGCTGCTTTAAACAAGAAGACATTATATCGTTCCTCTGAATAAACCAATTTTTAAAAATCATAAATGTCAGAGAAACTGCTGTCTGTACACGTGGAGACCTTTTCTGCTTTTCATTAGTGCCACTCACACCTTGACTGGTGAGAAGTGTTTGCTAATTTCTTAAACTATCCTAACAAATGTTAGTATCTTTGTACAAATTTGTTACATGTATTTTCTGAGTGCAGAAAATCCGAGCAAAATTACTAATCTGATATGAAAGGAATATTGTGGCATATAGTCTCAGTTGTTAGGTGGTAAAGAAATACCTCTCTTTTTTTCCTGTTGTGTTGCACTATGATTATTATACTAGCACAGCCCTGAGACTTTTGTATCGTGGTGTACATTAGGGTTTGGTGACAACAAGAAGTCCCCCTTCATCCGGTGGAAGAGGCAGAGCTCCACACAGCCGTGATGGGGAGACAGCACCTGAACTCAAACAGGATAATTTTCTTTATTTCTCATAGTGTATTAGATTGATGGATAAGACACAGCCAGCTTCTGTGATGAGGAAAAAGTGGGGTTTTTTACCCATTTCTTTTTCATCCTTATTTACTCAGAAGGCTTACTCTTTGCCGTTCCCTAATGGCTTCCTTGGTGTCAGCCCTTTTGAAACGTTTTGATACTCCTAATAGTTAACTGCTGTCAGATGGAAAGAGTTTGTGTGAGTTTAAAGGGAGCTTTCAAGTCACAAATAATTTTTCCAGAAGTTTTTCAACTTTTTACAAAAATAACTTTGCTTTTTAAATTTGGATTATAAAAGAAAAAAATGGTCCCTGTTCTTCTTCTGTCGTGGTCTTTTTTTAACTTAATTTGACAGTTTCTCTTATCTCATGTACGTTACAGTGACACCACATATTCATGTGCTTTTATAAAAGCTCAAACCCAGAGATTCCTAACTAGTCTGGGATGTGTGGCAGCGCTAAGGGGTGATGTTTCATAGCATATGTCCTTACTGCTACACGATGATTGCTTTTTTAGTAGATTGGAGATTGTTCTGTGATTATTTTTTTTTTCTTGTTTTCCATGGATAAAGTCTTAACATTGAGGTTTTTTTCTCACAGATGAGATATCACGATCATTTGACTGGCTGGGAGCAGTTCCATTCTGCCTTGTGCCTTCCCACCATTTGTTTCTTTTTAATTTAAGTTCTTTTGTGTCATTTAGAGTTTTGTTAGATGTTCTTTTGAGCAGAATTCTGGATCTGATTTGTAGATGAACAGCTTGGCTCAGTCTTTCCTAGCTTAGCTGTGTTTGTTGCACGCCAGGTTCCTTTCCTCTTTCTGAAGGTCTCGAAGCCTGTTGAGGCAGAAGCTGCTGCAACCAGAGGAGCAGGCTAAGGAAGGTGGACAAAGTAAAAGGCTCTATCTCCTTCCATTAGGAATTTCATTGTATTTAGGCAGTAGGCGCTCTCTCTCTGGAAGTCAGATCTAGGAGGGAATGCAGCAGATTTTTTTGTTGACAGCCAAGATTGGGATCAAAATGTTTGAAAAAAACCCCAAACAAAACCCAAATCCCCCTTATGATAAAGGGAGTGTACTGCAAGTTAAATATCCTGAGTCTCTTGCTTGTAGAGAGTGACGTTCACATGGTTGTCTACCTTTTATTCCCTGTGAATCTCAGATGAAGGCACCCAAAACACTGCAGATACCCTCAACACATTGGAGTGTGATAAGGGACCTTCAGGGCTGTATCTCACCTATGTGTAACACACAACTTAAGTTCTAGCCATTTGCATCCTTACTTGGAACTTGTTTTGACATCTTGAGGGAAACAGCTTTTCCTTGTCCAGATGACTGTCACAGAAGAATGAATTCTGGGCTCACGGGACACAATCCCATAAAAAGCTCATGTGGCCAGGGCAGTTATTTGAAATAGCTTTTGCTATTTTAAATGCCTTGAGCATTCTTGGAGTCCTGTCTGCTCTCCCTGGTGTTTTAGAATTGAATTCTCAAAGTAGAAATGAAAATAAATCTGCTGTGTATTTTCCCCCTAGTAATTAGGCTGCTGTGAACTTGGCTTGTCACCTTGATCTGAATAGTTCAGATATTGTTCTGATGATCAGTCTTCCCTGCCTTTTGTATTTATGAGCTCACAGCTGTGACTAGGGGTGCACTTTCCAAGTTGTGTTGAACCTAGTATGCTGAAGCATCCATGGCATCTTAGCAGGCAGGAAATGGTTTCTTGTAAGTAGCCTACAGATTATTTACAGAATGCTTGCTTGGAGAAGGGTGGCTGGGATGTATTATAATCACATACCATGATTATAGTTGCTGCAGAAGTTGCTGTTTCAGCAAATATATGGTCATACTGTTCTCTGAGTTTCCTTATGTTCCCCTTGTCCCTCTATCTGAAACTTTTCCTTCTTTTGTCTGTTAATGCAACGGTGAGTTTCTTGGGTCAGGGTATGTATTTTTTGTCCTTGAATAGCACATGGTATTTTATTCACTTTCTACAGCAATCTCAATTTTACAATGCAAGAAATCTCATCAGATTGCAGGAAAGTTTAATCTTGTCTTTCCAGAAAGAAAGTTGATCACTTTTACTAGGAACCACTTTGCCAAAGGATCTTATTATACATTTTCTTCAGAAGTAACCAAGTCTACTCAGTCATCAGCCATTAAAAAGCTTTCTAACAGCATTAGGTCAATTAAAAAAAAAAACCCCAGATACTAAAGATGTGCTCTTACTTGACACAAGCCTTGCAAGCATGTTTCTCAGCCTAAAAATCACTAGACTGTATTTTCCTTTATGGTGAGGGAAGGAGAATGGGAAATTTTTATTTTTTTTTTTAACAGAGAGGCGTATGGAGTATTTAGTCTCAGAAATGTGAGCAGAATGAGTCTTCATGAGATAGAAATCTAATGGGAAAACTGAGTCCATTAAAGGTGAATGGAAAAACTTTGCTTAAACGTCTTCATTTTCTTCTGTCACTACAGAAGGTAACACTGATGTTACTGCCTCTTGGTCAGGCTTTGCATGGCAGTGTGAAGACTACTGCTTTCTAGAACATCACTGGTGAAACCTTATCAAAGCACTCTCATTGCAACACCTTTGAACAGCTGTTCCTGTATATCTGCAGGAGTTGAGGACAGAGTGTCCTACCATCAGTCATTTGATTCCGCTTGATTTTTTTGAGAGCTGCTGAATTAACTCACTGGGCAGGGGGAAAGGAAAAATCCTTTGACTTCTTTCCAGGTATTTCTGGGGATTCAATTGTTTTGGGTCAAATATTTTACTGAGGACCTTGCGCTTGGGACAAATGCAGGCAGCCTTATTATGGAAGCTGATTTTGGTACTCGCCCTCAAACCAGGACTGACTGTCAAAATGCCTTTCTTCAAAGGATCGTGAAGTGGATGACTAACAAAACAAATGCTCTAGAACAGAAGAGATGGAGTTCTTACTAAAGCCTCCTGGAAATTTAGACTTTTTGATTCAGTTGCAACTGTGGAGTCTTTAGTCCCATTCAGATTACATGTAGCCCATTTATGTGTCAAAGCGCTGGTCCTAGATGAAGAAACCACTTCCAGTAATGGATGTATGAAGAGTACACCTGGACTGGGGAGGAATATACCAACCCTGTGACTTAAAGCAATTGTTATGGCCTGTACTTGTGTGCAGTGACACTGAGGGAGAGAAAAGCATTAATCAACCTGATAGACTTGAGGTTTTCCAGTGAACTCCTTTAAAGTTAGATTGGTAGGCTGTTGATGAAAACCGTATGAGAGGGACAATTGTTCATCAGCACGTGGTATGTAATGTGGAGTTGCACAAGATTGTAAAAAAGACGTGCTGTGAGATGACACCAAGCTGAGTGGTGCAGCTGATGTGCCAGAATTACAGGATGTTGTTATGCAGAGGAACCTGGACAAGCTGGAGAAGTGGGCCCATGTGATCCTCATGAGGTTCAACAAGGACAAGGTCCTGCACCTGGGTTGGGGCAATCCTCATCATCAGTACAGGCTGGGAGATGATGTGCTAGAGAGCAGCCCTGCAGAGAAGGACTTAGGGGTGCTGGTGGATAAGCAGCTCAACATGAGCCTACAGTGCATACTGTCAGCCCAGAAGGCCAACTGTATCCTGGGCTGCATCAAAAGAAGCATAGCCAGCAGGCTGAGGGAGGTGATTCTTCCTCTCTACTGCACTCCCAGGAGACCCCACCTGGAGTACTGTATCCAATTCTGGAGACCCCAGCATAAGGAGGACATGGAACTATTGCAACAGGTCCAGAGGAGGGCCACAAAGATGACCAGAGGGCTGAAACACCTCTCCTGTGAAGTCAGACTGAGAGAGTTGGGCTTGTTCAGCCTGGAGAAGAGAAGGCTCTGGGGAGATCTTATAGTGGCCTTCCAGTACCTGAAGTGGGCTTGCAGGAAAGCGGGGGAGTGGCTTTTTAGAAGGGCATGGAGTGATGGGATATGGGGGAATGGTTTTAAATTGGAAGGGGATAGATTTAGATAGGCAATTAGGAAGAAGTTCTTCCCTATTAAATTCTTCCCTTTGAGTGTGGTGAGGCACTGGCAAGGCTGCCCAGGGAAGTGGTGGCTGCCCCCATGGCCTCACTCCCTGGCAGTATTCAAGGCCAGGTTGGATGGGGCCCTGAGCAGCCTGGTCCAGTAAGAGGTGTCTCTGCCTATGGCATGGGTTTGGAACTTGATGGTCTTTAAGGTCCCTTGCAGCCCTAACCATTCTGTGATTCTATGATTTATTCTTCTCTAGTTTATTACAAATGCTGGCAACTAGAGGGACTGCTCACTGAAGGAGGTTATTACTCTGCAGTTTGATGAACCTGGACCTCCAAGTGCATTATTTTTTTCCAGAGCTCTGCTCCTGCTAGATAATCCTTTCTCCAGGGCACCAAAGAAGTCAATAACTGAGACACGTTCTGTTAAAAGTTGATGGTCCAGCATGTGCTAAATTAGTGGGAAAATAGCTTTGAGTTTCCCTAAGGATAGTTGGAGTGGGTACATGAAAGTATCTGAGCAAAATGTCAGGTGGTGATCTGGATGTGTTCAAGAAAGGTCAGGTGTGTTGCCAGCGTTACGTATTTGCTTAGGGAATCGACCTATGTGAGGGGGTGTGACGGTGGGACTACATCTGCTTTTTGTGCCAGGTGTTGACGTTCATTTCCTAAATGAGTGAAATCTTCCCTTAGTAACAAGTCTCTCCTTAAAAAATGCTGACCTTAGGGTAGAGTTGTCCACTAACCTATGTTGGTACTTTCTGATCTGCCATGTATTCTCCAGTCCTGCATGTTGGTTTTTAGTTCATTACTTTTTCTTTTCTTTTTTCTTTTTTTCCCTCTCCTTTGACAGAAGACTTCTGCAGGCCTCCCATTCTACTGTAAGGTATTTGTGGAGAGCAGCATGATGTAGGATAGGAAAATTTATCTGCATATCTGAAGATGTCCAACATGAAATGGAAGTTTCAGCCAATATGGATTTATTTTCCTATCCTTAAAGTAGTAGCAAACACCAAGCCTTATTTACACTGTGTGCTATGTTTTAATGAAAGCCCTTACATTTGTTTTACTTTGTTATGGTGGGCAACATTTAGGCATTTGGTTGTGGAAAACAAAGCATGATTGATTTTATTTATTTAAATTTTTTTACTAATAATTTTCCCCGGTGTGTTCTGCAATACATATCAGTCTTGAGCAATACTTGTCAGTGGTATCTGGAAAGCCAAGATGCTGAGGAGCTAGGGAGCTGGTAAAGTGTTTCTGAAGCCTGTGTGAAAGGACAAGTAGCCCGAGAGAAATATTTGAAGCTGGAACTAGGGTGATTAGAAAGAAGTGGTGCAGATGCGGACGTGTCAGGTGTTTTGCAGATGGGATGCAGAGATATCTCTAACTGTACTGTCAAAGACAGTAGCAGCAGTGGCTGGCTGCTGGAGGCGTCCTTCTTTAGGAATTAACTAGACCTGAGGGAGGTAAAGATGGGCATCAGTGACTGAAGGACCTCTAAAATCCATTCAGTAGACAGGGACCCATCCAGATATAAAGCGTGTTTCTGTTTTCAGACCTTTTGGCAAGTTTGGGAGCACCGCAGACCTGATGAATGTAAGACCTGATTCTGTAGCTTACTCAGTTGGCAGCAGGTTTCACTGTCGTTCACTGGAAGGGATTTGAGGTCTGTGTGTAAAAATGAGAATGTATGTGTGGAAGTTCTGTGCATGCCCTGAACCTTTCTGTCACTGCACCAAAGAGGAGAAAAAACTTTTCAGTTTAGCACCTTGGAAATTCAGAAGGTTTTTTGCATAGAACCCTTTCAAAAATGACTTGAAGATTCTGTTTTCTTTGTTTACAGTGACTTACTTTAGGCAAGCAAACTATTCCTTTTAAGACAGAAAACAAAGTAAAATTTAGATTGGTTTGGGTTATTTTAGTAATTTGCAGTGCTGCACTTTGAGCAGATTTGGCCTTAAAAAATCTGAGCTGTGAGGTGTGTTTTTGTTCGGTTTGTTGTGTTTTGTGGGAAATGAGGTCATGTGACTCTCTTTGGGTTATCTGGCAAGACTGTTCCCTGCCTACTTAGACTAATAAACCATCATCCTAATCTGTTTGTTATGATTGCCTTACCTATGAAATGTTAGAACTTGTGTGTGAATAACAATACTCTAACATGAGTGTGTGACTGAGCACAGAGCTTGTTTTGGTAGTTAGCAATGCAGAGAAAATATGCTAAGGTCATGAATTAGTGTCCCCTGGTAAATTCATCCTTACGATATTTACAAAGTCTAGGGGAAACATAACATTTTCATTGTCTCTTCAACAATTTTTCTCATTTGTTAAATACTTCTGATAGAGACTCACTCTTCCTGTGTTCAGAAGTGGCTTTAATAACTTTGATGGGCCCGGGGGAACCTAATGAGGTTCAACACTGCCAAGTGTAAGGTGTTGCACTTGGGCCGGAAGAATCCCAGACATAGATACAGACTGGGAGAAGAGCTTCTTGAGAGTAGCCCTGCTGAGAAGGACTTGGGGATTGTGGTGGACGAGAGACTTAACATGAGCCAGCAATGTGCTCTTGCAGCTTGCAAGGCCAGTGGTATCCTGGGCTCCATTAGAAGAGCGGTGGCCAGCAGGGACAGGGAGGTGATTGTCCCTCTCTACTCTGCCCTCGTGAGGCCCCATCTGGAGTACTGTGTCCAGATCTGGGGCCCCCAATACAAGAAAGATGTGGAACTGTTGGAGAGGGTTTAGAGGAGGGCCACGAGGATGATTAGAGGGCTGGAGCACCTGCCCTACAAAGAGAGGCTGAGGGAGCTGGGCTTGTTNGGAATGGATTAAAACTAAAGGAGGGAAGGTTTAGATTAGATATTAGGGGGAAGTTTTTTGCAGAAAGAGTGGTGAGGTGCTGGAACAGGCTGCCCAGAGAAGTAGTGGATGCCCCGTCCCTGGAAGTGTCCAAGGCCAGGTTGGATGGGGCCCTGGGCAACCTTGTGTAGATCCAGGCCTGGAGGTTGGTGGCTCTGCCTGTGGCAGGGGGGTTGGAGCTCTATGATCCTTGGGGTCCCTTCCAACCCAGACCATTCTGATTCTATGAAAGAGCGCAAGATAACCTTTTAAAATTGTTTGACTGTTTTATTGAACATGTCAAGACAATTTCAAAATAAGTTTTCTCCTAGGAAGGAGAAGACACTAGCATATTCCAACCCATGCCATTCTATGATTTTAATCCCTATGCTGTTTGTGTGTGCCACTTTTTTCTTTCACAGATGGGAAATCCTTTGGTCCGAGGCACCTACCAAGGTGAATGGCCCCCAGGCTCGGCAGTTCACACCTTGTATCAAGCAGATAAACTTTCCCACAAACTTAATCCGACTGGAAGTGAACAGCTCCCTCCTGGACTACTACACTGAACTGGATGCAGTGGTACTACATGGTGTCAAAGAGAGACCTGTGCTTTCACTCAAGACTTCAATGATTGATATGAATGATATTGATGAAGATGAGGATGAAGAGAAGTATGGCTGCGGCATGGACAATCTTAGTAAACAGTTGAGCATTGTTACCCTCAGGGAATGGCCAACTAATGGATACTTTGATAAACTGCCTTATGAGGTAAGAAAAGCATGTTTATACTCAGTGTGTTTGTCTTGATCGTTAAGGCTGGAAAGGTGCTTTATAGGATACTGGTCAAGACTATTGTTTTTTTCAGTTATAGCTTCTCACATTGTGAATCTCCCGTAGTTACTGTGTACCTGTGCCTGAATTATCTGTCTGCTTCCATGGATGGATGCTAGCAAGCCCCCTTGCTGGTATTTGCATAGTTACAGAATCACAGGGGTTGGAAGGGACCCCCAGAGATGGAGTCCAACCCCCCTGCCAAAGCAGGCTCCCTAGCTCATATTATACAGAGAGGCGTCAAGACAGGTCTTGAATATCTCCAGAGATGGAGACTCTACCACCTCCCTGGGCAGCCTGTCCCAGGGCTCTGTCACCCTCACGGTGAAAAAGTTGTTATGTTGTTGTGGAACTTCCTATGCTCTAACTTGCAGCCAGTGCCCCTTGTCCTGTCTCCGCAGACCACTGAAAAGGAGCTGGCCATTTCTCCCTGCATCCCATACTTAAGATGTTTATAAACATTAATAACGTCCCTTCTTAGTCTTCTTTTCTCTAGGCTGAACAGTCCCAGCTCACTCAGCCTTTCCTCATAGGGGAGATGCTCCAGGCCCTTAATCATCTTTGTAGTCCTGCACTTTCATATCTCAGGAATCTGTCCACTCACACACAGACAGTTATTGTAGCCTTGAATTTCTTGCTCCTGAACTTAGAAGCTTCTGGCAGTTTTCCAATAGTTTTGGTCCTCGTGCTTGATGAAGATGATATGTAAGAGATACAGAAAGCCCAGGTCAAGGTCTAGAAGTGGAAGTTGTAATGGGCTAAAAGTTGCTGCTTCTGTTATCTTTCTTACAAAACTCTGTTCTTGAAACTGCCATAATATTTACATATTATTATGAAATAAGCCTCTTCCATCCAGCTAAGCTTTGAATCATGGTGCTAGCAAAAAGCTGGACCCCTGTACGCTGTCTCATTTTGATGCGTTGGCTACTTTTTGTGCTATCTACAGCACTGAAAACAGTTGTGAAGAAACTACTCTGCTCAGATCCCCTGGCTGCCAGGCAGTTGCAAGTATGCTCAGAGTCACTGTAGAAAACTATTTTCTTTCCTGTAATTCCCAGTATAATGAGATGGTGAAGTGTGATTGCTGACTATTGTGTGCAGGCCAGGAAATTCCCAGTGGCCTTCCATGGAGGCCAGTGCCCTCGTTAGAGTAAGATTTGAGAGACCAAGTAATTGTCTTCATCTCACATGAAATAAACTGTGTTTTGTGTGTGGTGGAAAGGTGACTTGCTGGTCAAACCTCTGGACTTGGGAAGAGGCATGGGTGTTCCTGCTTTTTGGGGTACTGCAATGTCTGGCAGAAGCAGTGTGCGTCTGTTGTGGCATCTCACCTGGTGCTCAGGGTGCTTGTGGCTTGAATCAAACTCACTTTTGAAAGCAAAGGGAGGACAGGGAGAGATGCTGTCATTGATTGCAGAGTGTTCTCAGAAATACTGATCTGGTCAAATAGTATTTTGGTTTTGTCATCTCTTTTGTCTCTAAGCATCCCAGTATGTTGTGTGAAGGCACCCATGGGTGGGTGCTTTTTTTCCCAGAGTCCACATAGTTTAGTATGTTTTACTGTTGGTGCTTCTATATCTGAAGTAAAGAAAGTACTTTGCATATGGAAAGGTGCAGTTAATTCCTCAACATCTTAAAATGTATAACTGCCTTTGAAAATTTGTTGGGTTTAGTCATTCAAATAAATTAATTGTAGAGAAATCTTGATTTAAATCTAAGATGTCTTGTTTGAAAAGGCTGGATAAATTGATTTGTAGTATAGTGACTACCAGTGAGATAGATTAATGTCTTTACTGTTTCACCTGATTATACATATTAAGATTATAATTCAGGAAGTATTTGTGTAGTCCTGTTACTCCTACGAAGTTCTGCCTCCATACACTTGATTGTGCTTTTCTGCTTTCTTGTTTGTGTTCCAGCTTCCTTTTTTATCCATTTTTTAACATGTTTGGTTTCATGAATGCATTTATATGGTCTGTCAATACCAAGAACGGGGTTTCTTTTCTGCTGCTTTGATTTAGAGAAGCTGAAAATGTGTGGAATATTTATCAGAAGACTACAAAAGACTATTTCTGGACTGGTTTTGTGACAGCAGAAATCCCAGTCACCCACCTTCTTGGTCCAGCTGGAAGGCTTGGGTATCAGAACAACAAAAATGTTGTACTTTGTAGTATGACAGTTTTTATCCCATCAGAGATGGGAACAGTAGTCTGCATGCTGTCTTCAAGACTGACAAGCATCAGATTTTTCTGGGAACCGTTCGAACATTATAATGATGAAATAAGGCGACTGCTGACTCCTTCCAGTTTTGATTGATGCTTTATGTGAAAAATTGCATCTTCTAAAATGTTCATGTTGACTGTCAGTGTGTAGCGATCCTAAGTCTTCATAGGTATATGCCTATATTTGAGCTGTCCAGGCTTTTTTCATACTACTCTCTGTAATACACAAAATACACAGGCGGAATGGTCTTCTGTGCTAATCTTCAAGGAGACAGCAGTTCCTCCAGCCTGTGTGGGTTTTTTGCTTTTGTTGTCCTTCTGAAACTTCCATAGACTGTCCTTTCATAGGCTGTGGTGTTCCTCAAAGTGGCGTTAGGAATGGCTTGCTACAGTGTGAGCTCTAAACAACAACAGAGAAAAATGCCTGGCTCCTGGAGCACAGGCTTCCTTAGAAGAAAGGGTGACATCCTGGATGAACTAGGTGAGAGAATTCTCCTTCCCTGCTCATGGATGGTGTTAAACAGCCCTCAGTAGCTGTGAAGTGCTTGTACTATCATCTGTTCTCCAGAATTACCTTAAAATTGAGGAAGGATTTTCTAGGAAACATTTAATGTCCTGGTCTTTCTTCTCAGTTATCTCTGACAAATTTGTGCTGCTTGTAAAGTGGAAGGAGTAAGATCTTAGTTGGCTTTGCAGGAATGCGTGAGACCTGAAGGCCAGAGCAAGTTAAAAGCCTTTGAGATAAGTGAGGAATACCTTCTACATCATACCTGTTGTGCAGTTTGAGACTCACCAATCACAGAATCACAAGGTTGGAAAAGACCTTTAAGATCAAGCCCAACCATTCCTGTCCTATGCTAAACCAAGATGTCCCAGGTACTAAGAACTTAACTCTTGTTCTTCAGGGAGGAGAAATCCTTCTGCAGGAGAAATCCTGCATGTTTCAGTCCAAAGATATTTATATCTATATAAATTTTAATATAAAAATATGTAAATGACATCTTTATCATGCCTTGAAGCCAATTTTTCCTATAGCTGCCTACAAGATTTATGGCCTTTGAGGTATGTCTATTCACTTCTCCATGTCTACTGGGGAAGTGAATTTTACTGCAAAATGCTGATTTGGCATCTATGTTTCCAGGAAAACAGGTCTTGAGTGTAAGATCTACATCCCTCAAACGATACAAGAGTTGGAACAATAAGCAGGAGCACTTTTAAGTGTCATATACTTTCTTCCCTCAATAATAAACTTCTTTCATCTTTCCAGAACAAGTATTTCTAGTCTTTCAGATAATCAGCAAGACTTTATGCCTCTCTTTGGGAAGAGAAGCTCATGAGTATCTTAAAAGCTGTCGTTACAGCTAATCGAATAATCATGTGGCAGAAGTTTCCCCTCAGTTAATGGCCAGTATACTGCCAGTTGCTTTAGCAGACAGTGCTCTGAATGATGGCACATGGAGAAGATCTCTCCAGGTTTAGTCCTCCTGGAGTCTTGATTATTTGGTTGTGCAGTCTTGGCACTAAGATCCTTTTATTTTCTTTGAATCAAGAAGGGACTTAAAACCTTTACAGCCTTTCACTGCTGAGAGGACCTGAGCCTACAGCCTGGTGATGTAAAGCCTATTCCACCAAAGCATATGATACGAGTAAAGAAGAGAGACTTAAATGGTTGCGTTTTGTGTAACAGTTGTGAGATCCACTTTTCATGTGTTCATATGTGCTGTTAAATGCACATGCATTTGCTGGTGCAAGCTACAGGATGGTGGAAATAGGGACTCTGCTTGCTTAAGCTGTGCTGAGGAATGTCAGAAGCCCTGGAATGCCATCTTCTCCTTGCTTTCTCTTTGCTCTTTTGTGCATGCATCCTTAGTCCTTTATCTGAGTGAGTCTTTGTATCAATTCTAATTAGTCTAAGCTGTGGCAGCTCTAGCTGCAGAATGAAAAAAAACCTGCAAGTCATTCATCTGTGTGTTTCTGAATTGAGTGGTTTGCATAGGCCAATATATTTTCATGTTGGAGGGACTCAAGTAGAAGAGCTGTAGGAGGAAATCTGTGGAAAGGGCAGATGCTCTGGGTTTGATCATCATCCAAGCATTACTTTCTGACCAAATCAAGTTCTGGATTATTGTGCTTTAGCCACAGACAGTATTTTATGGGGTGCAAATGGCTATTTATTGCTGTTACTCAGCTTTAAGATGCTGGAGGAACTTTTGGGTAGGGAAGTACTGTTAGGAGCAAGTAAATTTTTATCTCATGTGTTGGACTGTGATGGGTATCCTGTCTGAGCTTGTAAGCAAACTTTGATGCAGTGGGCAAGATGTCTGGGTTTTTTTTTAAAAATGTGTTACCTTTCAATTTATAATTAAAAATATATGCTAATATGTTAGACACTGCAGTCAGGAGATGATGCTAAAACACACACTGATCAAGTATGAATCAGCATCTTTTTTGTGCTCTGTGAGCACACAGTGAATTTGTATACTGGTATTAGTTAGTAATTGTTGTGGAGAGTAATCATTTGGAACTCTCCAGTTTTTGGAGATTTTTCACAATAGTGAAACCACATCTCTAAAGCTGATGTGGGCAAGGTTGGCCCTTGAAATGGAAGAGAAAGTACTTTTGTATTTTTTGATCCATCACAGCCTAAAAAAAGCGATCGGTATTGTATAAAGTACATTTTGGTTTCCTTTCTAGATTCCTTTGCTCTGTTTTTCCGATAATCATTGTTTTTTAGTGATCAATTTATTTATCAGAAAGTGTGTAACGATAAAGATTGCCACAGTGTTTCCTAAACTCAGAGTCAAAGCAGTTGCTTGCAAGAAGCTGTGTTATGATGAAATCAGTTTTCAGAGCAGAGACTGAGTTCTGCAGCGTTCTTGGAATCGCCATGAGTGCCGTGTAGCACAGTGCAGCACAGCATGTCACGCTATCATTACGGTATCAAATTGTACTTTGTGCTAGGATACACACACATAAAAAGCGAATTTCTGACAGACACCAGACCCCAGACTAACGGTGATTAATGGTTATTAGCCTGTAGGTTTGGAACCTGTTATCTTTGTTTAATCAAAAGCCAGGCAAAAAAAGTACTTTATATCTTAATGTTGTAGTAGTGACATTTCATTATATTTTTTTTTCATTCTCAATATTATGAAGTAGCATAATTTCAGTAAAAAATAAAGAAGGATTGTTATTTTTTTTTCCTGATTAAAACCTTCATGTGGTAAGAGATTTCATCTCAGGTGTGGCAAGATTGCAAATTCCTGTATGTTATGAAATGCTCCTTAAAGTCATCAGTTAGTGTAAAGGGACGTTGGTGAGGCATTTATAGTTTCATTCACCATTATCTTTACTGCTCAGAAGTTACAAAATAACTATTTTTTTTTTCCATTGAACAAAATTTGTGTTACTTTGGTGTTGTCAGACATTATTACAGACATAAATTTAGCTAACTGCAGCTTTTGTTGCTGAGCTCTCTGCTCTGCAAAACTTCCTAAATAAGCATGGGAAAAATCTGAGGGAAAAGACATTGATAAAATAGATGTTTGTGTGGCTTACAGACTGTGGAGTAGCTGAAAGATTTCAAAGTAGCTTGAAGCTGTCTTTCAGAGTGTTGAGAATTACTTAAAGTGAACTGGTGGCCTTAGAAAAATGGGTGTATGTTTAGGTATCTACTATGAGAACGACAGAACTGCTAAGAAACTCGTAAACTGAAATATGGGTCTGTGCCAAACGGAAACCAAGCTATTAATTTGGGATTGTATGTCTGTTAGCTCCTACTTATTCTCCTCTCTCCGATACGAAAAAGCCAGCAACCTAAACGTCTCTTGGGAGTGAACTCTGATTACATAAACTGCAGTTACTATGGATTTTATAAATTTTATATGTATGTTGCTGTCAGATTGAAATGTTGATGCAGATCCTGTGCGTGAAGCTGAGGTGAGAGCTCCAGGCACCTTTGCAGAGGCAAAAAGACTGGGCTCTTTTTAGGGGGAAGGAGGAGCAAGGAGGAGGGAAGAGGGAAGGCTTGAAATGAGGCTGGAGAGAAACTGGAGTATATGCAAACACTGTGTTTTGGCATTAGACTTGGAAGTTAATTTTTTTTTTTTTTGAAGAGTTGTAGATCATGTTTGAAATCCAAATACTAAATCTGGAGCTGAGTAGGAAGTAACATTTTTCATTTTGCAGGAAGTTGGATTGTTTTCTTATTTCTTCTCTTCCAAAAATGAAGGGGGAGGAGGGGAGGCGGAAGCTAGCTGCATAATTAACTGGTACATTGGAAGTACAATCTGTTTGGATCTCACTAGGAGCTTCATTTTCATTTTGTGTCAAGCATTTTATTCTGAATTTTGGCACTTTTGTCTTATGAATCCTTATAAGACATTAAAATGAAACATTATGGTATTTTGAAAGGGCCACGGGACTCTTCAGTTTGAGATGCTTTGTGGGAGTGTTTTTTGTTGTTGTTTGGTTGGGTTTTTTTTTTAACTGCACTGATTAATTTCAGTGAGTTTCTGTTTCCCACTCTGAAAACACTTTGTCAATTTTAGTTACATAACTTGAGTGCAGGTACTTGTAGCTGTTAAAGACAGCCCTGGTGAAGTAAACATTAATTTTTAGATTTCATTCTTCAAGTGCGTTTTCTCACAGTTTCTAAACTAAAGGAGGGGTTGTTTTCATTGAGCAGTTTTGTTTTTTCCTAAAGTGAGTATTTATGTGTCTGTGTGTGTTGATCTTCCATTAGAAAGGAAAACAGCATGACAGGAGACAGGGAATATTTCTTCATTGCTGAGTGTGAGAGAAGTCATTACGAAGACATGCTTAGCGTTGCTAGTCGGGAGGACTGGCATGGAGCTGAGAGTATTCAATCTGATAAAGGTAGAAAAGTCGTTTTGCCTTTCAGATTTGACTCTGGTATAAAACAAACATCGTCTCAAAGTATTATAGCAAGAAAGATGATTTCATAAAAGAAGATCCAAATATGTTCTATTTTTTTTATATAGTTGCATAGTCTAGCACAGCAGGGAGAGGATATAAGGGAGAAGACAAGACACTGATTTTTCTTAAAGGAGGGAGCAGAGGAATAAATCTGAAATCAGTTTAGGGTGTGGGGAAACTGGGACGTGGTACGGTTTTTCCATGCTCTCTGCAAATATTCTACCATCTTAAAGAACAAATCCAGAGAAGGAGGAGGATGCCAATTCAGTGTTCTGATCAACCGCAGTGCACGTTGTGAGGGGAAATATGTAAACATAGTGTTTACATATATATCACTGTTTAAATTAGCATGGGTAAAGAAACATCTAATTTTGAGAGCTTCCTGCCACTTTCAGATGCTGATCTGCTTTTTTCCTTTCTTGTTTAATGTGTCGTCAGATTCAGAAGGTAGCACGTCTTATTTAATAGTTAATCAATGATTTATTCGAGAGGTTACTTCTAAGGAAAAGGATTTACTTTTCTTTGAACTGAAATCATCTTTTCTTATTCCTTTGTGGTTTCCCCTTAACACTTCAAATGATGTATGACCATCTGTGACTTTTTTTTTTCTTTTCTGTTTTTAATATAGCTCATCCAGTTGATTTTGAGTCACCTTACAGTACCAGACCTGTGTAGACTAGCGCAGACTTGTAAGCTACTGTATCAACATTGCTGTGATCCTCTACAGTACATTCATCTCAGTTTACAACCTTACTGGGCAAGGATTAATGACACATCTCTGGAATACCTACAGTCTCGCTGCACTCTCATCCAGTGGCTGAATTTATCTTGGACTGGGAACAGGGGAGCCATCTCTGTTTCTGGATTTAGCAGGTCAGTGCTAAATGTTCAGAAGTATTTTGACAAGCTTAAAATTGCTTGCAGAGCTGCTGCACAGTACTTTTAAGTATTTGAAACCTTACTAAAATACAATAAATGCCTTTAATTTACTGTAAAGGGTGTGCTTGTTATGATGCAGAAAAAAAACCCAGTCAAACCAGTAAGAAATAGTAGATACAGCAGTAAAAGCCCATGTCAGTAGGCAGAGTCTGCATGTGCCTAACTGCCTGTGACCGAAAGGCTTCTTCCAGGGGCAGCTGTGTCTGGCTTTTTCCTGGGCTTCTAAAAGCTTCCTCTAGACCTGAGCTGTCAGGAGTCTGTCTCACACAGAAAGTGTTTGCGGTTGTCTTCTCCTACAGACGAGTCATCAGTGGGGCCGTATGAGCACGGCAGCAGTAATAAACTGATTACAGTGCATGCTTACAAGGTACAGGCCCTAAGTAATCACTGGAGTGCAATGCAAATGCAAATATTTTCATAAAAATGATTTAAAACATTAGCCCTGTTGGGAAACAGGGGTTTTGCATGTGCATCTTCCACTGAGCTGAAAATATGACTGTGCTGCGTAGGTCATTAAAATAGCAAATTCATAGGGATTCTTCTCTGTATAACAGCCGTGTTCTCTGCTCTTTGAATGTATAATTTCTTGCTGCTTTGCTTGTTTGCATTAGTTAAACAGCATCTATCAATGCATTTCATTTAAGCAAAAATTGCTGCTTCAACTAAGTGGTAATAGCAATGGCAGGTAAAAGCAGACCTTGACTGATAGCAAACAGAAATGTTTATTATATCTAAAAAAGAAAATTGTCTTAGGTTTCTTTTGTTTTCTGAAGGAAAAAAGGTTAAATGAACTATTCAGACATTTTCCTTCTTTTTTGTGCCTGGGTGCTGTGCCTGGGTGCTGTCCCTGGGGAAGTAAAGTAATTTGAAGAAATACTTTGTCAAGATGAGAATGTTGTTTCCTTTTTTCCTGACCTTCCAGTATAATACAAGATCCCTGTGCTCTTTTGTGCTTGTTGGGAGAAAAAGGAGGTACATATCAGGTAGTTGTTGAATGGGGTACAGACATTACTCCTAAACTTGGTTTTCATATTAGATACATGATGCAAGCTTTAATTGAGAATTCAGCTCTGAAAACATGAAATGCTTGCTTTTTGATACTTAGCTATTAAATCTGTCTTTTGAAAACTTAAAAGTATCTACATCTTCGTGGCTTTCTCTTTTTTTAATTTTCATTATTTTTTTGTTTGAACACGCAGGACTGCTAAAATTTGTTACCTTTATAATTCTCTGAATTTGGACATTCATAAACTTTGCAGTACTGGCATTTCTGGCTTCCAGTTTGCTGAAAATGGCTTTATTGCTAATGACTTTTCACTTCATTGCTGAAATAAAAGTAGCACTTACGCATTGTCAGTATTATATAAAATAAGAAATATTCATTGTTCTAACTGTTAATCTGTGAATAATCATGGTCAATTTGTATTCATTATAATTACTTATTTGTAACAAGGGCAAAAAGTGTTCTTGGACATTGACATAATTGTGAGTTACCTGTATTCCTAGGAAAAAGTTTTTCTTGGTAGATATACATGCAGTCTGGGAATGCAGTTCAATCATAAATTTTTGAAACAAGCTTGTAAGCTGAATAATTTTCAGGTGTAACTTCTGCTTAGAATTTTCACTTCTGTGTCAAAACTTGTAACGAGGTCTGGTTTTGAAAGTTCTCTTTTTTCCAATACAGAAATAATTTTACAACTGATTGTTCTGTAGAAGTCTTTTATAGTAGAATTTCCAAACACAAATTTTCCTGTTGACATTCTTTATCCATGTGTGTGTTGAATTTTCTGGTCTCCACTAAAGGAAAATTTGCTGGGCATTTGCTATGGAATTATCTATCAATACAGGAGACTTACTGGAACAGCACTTGCTTTTCAAAAGCATTAACCCAACTTTCTTCAAAAAATAGCTTCCTGGTAAGAAATAGATGTTCCTCAAAGGAGAAATCTGTCATGTAATGTTTTAGCTGTATTTGACCTGGTTGTCATTAAGAAACCACCTTGATGGGGATATTCAGCATCCAGGACACCCAGTCAGGAACTCCCATTTCTGTTTTCATTTGGACTTCAGCTGGGCGAGGAACACCTAGGTCTTTTAGGGGGTACTGCGCAAAACACAGTTTCTAAAGGATGGGGGAGCTCTGACTTTCCTGGGAGGTCTTTTCACACTTGGGTTTTCTTTCTAATTTACTCTTCAGAATACAAGTATTGCAGAGGAGGTTCTCAGTTGGCTGGGGAGAGCACGTTGCTGCTTTCATCAGCTACCTGCTGAAGTTAACTGTTGGTAAAAGCTTAATCAGATTTTTCAAACTCTTCAATTTCTGCAAAAAGCAATTAGACTTACATGTAGAAACAGAAGTATCTAACAGTAGAAGACATATACTACAGCATTTATTAATCTAAAAACCTCTTCTTGCTGCCTATTGTATCAATGATTCTTTATCAGTCTGTTGGTTTCTCTTTATCCTGCTCTCTTTGGCTTCCTCTCTGGTCTTGGTATTCTCTATTTGTTTTCCGGAAAGAAAAGATTAAATAAGGCAGTGAGGTGTGCTTATAGGGTACCAATCTTTTATGCTGGATTTAACTGGTGAAAAAAGTCGTCTTGTAACTTGAGATTGAAACCAGCCTAAATTGCTTGTTCTGCTAATTTGTGTTTATAAATTTTTGTGATAAGCTGGTGCGTAAGCGACCATGAATGGCTGTCAGACCAGATGCTTGGAGGTGTAAGGAATTCTGCCTAGAATTTCTGGCAGTTCAAAAGAAGCCATTACATTGTTTTTAAAAAGCCAACCTGTATTGTATTCATCAATTCAAGGAGAATAAACGTAATTTTCTGGGCAAAATTTATAAATAACAAAAAAATTACGAGTTGCTGCAGTATAAAACCAGCAAAATGTTAAAACCAAAATAGCTATCCTCATAGATAACAGCACTTTGCTTTTGCAGTGCCTGCTTTTTATTCTGTTTTCTTTATTTTTGCACTCTTCTCAGCATTTGGTGTTACAGTTGGCACTGTTGAATTAAAAACTGGTAGAGTTAGTTTCATTCTTGCAACTATCCAGTTTAGATTATGATTTCTGCAAGTCAGGGCATGTTGAAATGCTACTTGTGCTCGAGTTTTATTTTGGCAAATGTCCTTCAAAAATGTTATCTGTGGCTTCTTATAACAGCCTTAAAGAAGTAGCTTGTGTAAATTTGTGTGCTGCTGTAAAAGGTTAATCAGACCTGATTGTAAGAAGTAATTGAAAATACGTATTTTCTTGTAAAAATGTATTAAAGTAGAAAATTTTTTTAAAAGTCTAATTTTAAGAAAAGTGACTGGAGCAAATACTGTATTGTCATGAGAAGGCAGAATGCTTCAGGCATCTGAACATCCTGAGGCAAAGCTGAAGGTATTTTAACTTATTGATAACATCTACTCCTCAGGGATAAAAATGACTACCATAAATTTTTCATTCCAGCATATAATATAAATTAACTAAACTTCACTGTTTAGACTGAACTAAAAGTCTGCGGGAAAGTGAAAGGCAAATGAAAGGAGTATCCCAGCCCCTCTCAAGCGCCTGGAATGCAGAGTGACAGGGAATAAACAGATCTCTCTGCAGGCGTTACATAAGCGGCACCGCGCTTCTCCTGGCGGGTGCCTTCGCACCAGGGGAGCAGCCATGTGGGAGGGTAAGGCCTACATAGGAAGTGAGGCGAGTTGGCTGAAGGTGTATACTAAGCATCCAGGTGTGGAATAAGTGCTCTGAGGTTTGGACAGGCTGCCCAGAGAAGTAGTGGATGCCCCGTCCCTGAAAGTGTTCAAGGCCAGGTTGGATGGGGCCCTGCGCAACCTTGTGTAGATCCAGGCCTGGAGGTTGGTGGCCCTGCCTGTGGCAGGGGTGTTGGAGCTCTATGATCCTTGGGGTCTCTTCTAACCCAGACCATTCTGTGATTCTATGACAGCTCAAGGACGCTGAACAGTTTAAAAACTGAGTTCTGCGTGCAGTTTTTTGTGTACCATTGATAACGTCATTAGCTCGCTTGGAAATGATTTTGCTTTAAATATCTGAGGTATTAGGGGGTTTATTTACTGCTGACATTTTGTACTGTGAAAATGAATTAATAGTGTTTTACTTTCAGGTTAGTGATGCAGAGTTTACGTGGCAAGCATGCCCAGGTACACTTTTTAAGCAATTTTGTTGTTGTTAAAATTTGAAGACACAGAGCTATTGAGTAAACTC
>VZTU01031064.1:102476-183579 GCA_013400835.1 Zapornia atra | reverse complement strand
AATGGTCTGTGATTCTGTGATATATTTAGCAACTTTTATATTTCTTTTCTCCTCTGTGCCTATCAGTGTAACTTTGTATTTATGTAGTCTTGTGGTTTCTAAACATTTACCTCTTTTTTATATGTGTGTATATATGCAAGAAATAACCAGCAGTCCTGCTAAGCTCGCTGATTTCTATTTATTTAATTTCCTACATTGAGAATCCCCTTACACCCCAGAGAGCCAAACTCCCTCCTTAAATAAGGCCCTAGAAACAGCTCAGACACAATGCTCTAAAGCTGATGATCCTTAACTGAAACAGTTTAGCCACTGTCATCACTGAATGAAAGTTAATGCTTCAGGCAACCTTAAAGGAGGGATCCAAAAGTAGGCATTATTAAAAATTCCTTACCCTCCTTTTTCAAGGTTTTCAAAGGTTTTCCATGCCTAAAATGGCCCATTGTGGAATGGAAAGACAAACTCTAAAGTAATAAAAGGGTTGTACCTCTACTTTGTATGAGAAAGGCTTTAAAGTAAACAAACTGCTAGAGAAAGGGTCTTTATATCTGAAACCAAAAAATAAGCTCAGCAGGAAAAAAAACCCCAAACCATTTTCATGGCCTACTTCCCCCTCTGTTCCCTCCCCTGGAGAACTGCTTTTGGTCTTTATATCACACTGATCCTGGTGAGAAGGAAAGAGGTGTTTATCCTTGATACAATCAGAAAGACTACAAAAAGTCTGTGTTGTACTTCTCACCCAATAAAATGCTGAGATTTGGGAGAAATTTTGCCAGTGTGTCCTGGTTTCAGCAGGGAATGAGTTAATGTTCTTCATATCAGCCGTATAGCGCTGTGGTTTGGATTCAGGATGAGAATAATACTGATAACACACTGATGCCTTATTTGTTGCCAAACAGTCAAGGGCTTTTCAGCTTCTCACCCTGTCCTGCCAGCAAGAAGGTGGGGGATGCTCAAGAAGCTGGGAGGGGACACAGCTGGGACAGCTGACCCACAGGGATATTCCATGCCATAGGACAGCATGTAACTGGGTGGTTGGCTACTCAGGAACACAGCTGAGCATTGGCTTCGGGTGGTGAGCAATTGTGCATCACTGATTTGGGATATTCCTTTTTTATTTATTTATTTATTTATTCCTTTTCTGTTCTATTAAACTGTCTTTATCTCAACCCACAAGTTTTAACTTAATTTTCTCCCCCATCCCACTGGGGGAGGGCAGTGAGCACACAGTGGTGGTGGTGTTTTGGCTGCCTGCTGGCTTAAGCCAAGACAGGATGAAATGTCATGTATCAGGACAATACATTCAGAAGGAATTTCTGGACAGACAGGAACAGGAATTATGTTACTGCACAATAAACTCTGGTTAAAAAAGAATCAAAGACTAAGCAGAGAAGGAATTATACTGAATGAGCCATGTCCAGGGTTACCTAATCAGGAAGGCTGGTAACTCATAACATGCATGACACTTCACCACTAATAAATAGAGTGAGGAAAGTTTACCAGTCAGGTGGTGGGGGTGGAGGTGCAACTTGTCCTTTTAGTTTATAGTATTCCTCCACTCTTTGGCTGATATGAGAAAGGTCATAATGCACATTAACCTTCCTCTCCAAGTTGTCGAGCTTATCATAGTAATGACCATAATGGCCATGCACTCTAATACTTGCTGGGCTCTTTGCCATCTCAAATCCAGAGGTCTGTGGCTGAAAATAGAATGAAGGGTGTTAATTCCCCTGTTCACATTTGTACCAGTACAGATCTGAATTAACTTCCTGTCCCTCTCACCAGTCTGAGGGGCCTGGCAATACAGGCTCTCTACAGTATAGTTAGTGTAAGTTTTCCAAATCCTTTCACATATAACCAAGAAACTTCTTAACTTACCTTTTCCTTATTCCCTGTCTCATCAACTCCTGTCATTAAGCAGCAGCTCATACTGTTGTGCAAGTCAATCAGCATGGGGCTTTGTATTCTCTAGTGTCATTGCCCCAGAGTCACTTCATTGCTCTGAAGCCTAAAGCACTGAATTAATTCCAGGAAGAGTCTCATTTTGCCATGTGAGAGCAAGAGGAACCTGGGAGGTAGTTTTGGGCAGCATAGGCACTGACTGCTGCTTTCAGGGGAGTGATGTGCTACTTTATTTCACCATCTCTCTGATGATGTGCTTGTGGGAGCTTGCCTTTCATTTCTCAAAGTCCTCACAGTGATGAAACATCCCTGTATTTCTACTGTGTGACAAGACTGTCTTTCCATTTCTCATAAGAACAATGGAGAGAAAGTGATCATCTAGCTGCTAGTGTGTGACTTAAGTCACACATTCAGAATTCAGTAAGACATTCAGAATCTTTTCCATGGGGGGAGTCTATATGAATAAATTAAAAATCATCTAAGTACCCCTTCAAGAGATGAGAAATACATTAAATATTCCTTCCTGTTTTCCTTCTTAGAAACACTGAAAATAGGCTCATCTACCTATGGAATAGTCCAGATTACAGTAGAATATAAATGAATTATCTATATAAGAGTAAAATTTTCTACTGCCATCCTAAGGAAGAGGTAACATCAAAAAGTCCTCATCTTGTCCTTCATCAAATCAAGTTTTACAGTATGGTATAAAGAAGTATGGAAATCCTGGGCAACAGGGAGAACTAATCAGGCCATCTAAATAAATGTAGAGGGACTGAGAACTGTGGCCAGTGAAGCAGGTGCCCTGGTGACACAGAACACAGAGAAGGCTGAGGTACTGAATGCTGCCTTTGCCTCAGACTTAAGTAGCAAGACTGGCCTTCAGGAATCTCAGGCCCCTGAGACCAGGGAATCTGGAGCAAGAAAGACATACCCTTGGTGGAAAAGGATAGAAAATACACAAGCAGACTGGAATGATGGGATGCACCCACAAGTACTCAGGGAGCTGGCTGATGCCATTGCAAAGCCACTCTTCAATATCTTTCATTGCTCACAGCGGCAACTAGAGGAAGGACTGGAGGAAAGCAAGTGTCTTATCTTCAAAAAGAGCAGGAGGGAACTACAAACTGGTCAGCCTCACCTCAATGCCTAGTAAGGTGATGGAAAAACTAATCCTGGAAACCATTTCCAGGCACGTAAAGGACAAGAAAATCATCAGGAATAGTCAGCATGGATTCACCAGGCTTCATTTGGATGCTGGAAAGATGAGGGAACTTTCCCAGTATTAATTTTAGACCATGTCCCATAGATCAAGACACTGTGGACAAAATTCTGCCTTTGATTACAGCTGTGCACAGTGAAAGGAAGTTTAACCTTCCTAACTTAATCCATCTCTGGATTTGCACAAATGTAACTATGAGGAAAAATAAATCCTATATTCTGATCCCAGACCCTAAAATGTGCTTTGCTTTGTGTTCACCACCACCCAAGGCAGCACTACATGCTCTTGAAGTTAAACATAAAGGTATGAAGTGATGTCAAGTAAGAGGCTGGACAGAGCACACAGCTGATACCCAGACTGAGGAAAGAAGGAGGTGGAACATGAGTGAGGGACACAAGTGGTTGTGAAGAACTGGGAATTTCTGCTGTAGGATTTGATCCCAGTTTTTTGCAGTAAGTATCTGAGACAAGGACAGTGGGTGCTAGTGGGTTGGCCCCTGAATGGAGGGTTTCAAGGATCAGTGTATTTGCTTCTATAGCAAATATGTAAATACAGAGTTTGCTTGCCATAGTGCAAATGCAAGTGCAAAGCATGCCCGACTCCCTTTGTTACCAAGGACCATACTGAAGCAGCCTAAACTCAGTGTTTCCCATTTAGACTTTCTAAAACACCTCTTCTGAGTCTTCAGGAGTGCTCAACTGTCTTTACTGATTTAGTGTAGGCATTAAGCTAAATTTAATGCATCTTAATGAGGCCTTTTAAAGGGTCTTTTCTAAGAGCAGGAATTTGCCTTCAAAGGATGATTAAGTATTATGAGAATGTAGATGTACAGTACCTGAAAAATAGGCTGTTGCCCTCTTGAAGGAGGTTTCCTTTCATTTCTTTGAAATAATTCCTGTTTCTTGACAAGCATCCCCACTCCAGATTCTGGAGAAACTTGGTCCCAGACTCTCCTTTTTTGAAGTTTATATGCTTTTTAATTATGAAACATTAAAAGGTTACATTCTGTGCTCTCCATGTAATGAATGATCATATAGTTGCAAATCATAGTACAGTGCATACACCTAACACTGACAGGCTGGGCTAACAAACAGTCCTTATGTCCTTTCATCATCATCACCATACTTCACAATTCCTAGGATTCTGCCTTCATTCTTAGAATGACATGATTTTATTATGATGTAAAGTGGATATTATTGATTAGTTGAATAAAGGGGAGACTTCCTTAGACTGGAATGCTGATCTCATGTTACAACAGAAGACAGGAGGCCTAATTGTTAGGCTCAGATGTCACTCAAGGCTAGGTGTCTACCTGCTTAGGCATTCCCCTTCTAAAGCTATCTCTCAGTATTCCACAAATTGCTAGCCAATATGGTAGTATAAATCTCCTTGAAAGTCATTTCCAAAATAACCTGAGTTCCTAAACTACTGAAGAACATTAAAAAACTCCACCCTCCACAGTGTAGTCCAGTAACTATTCTCACAAATCTGTTTAAACTACTTTAATGCTTCCAAATATAAATTTAAGGAATAATTATGATATACCAAAGATTGTAGAATCAGGAAAAGGTTATGCTCCCAGAAACATGCCAGATATTCAGCAGTTCATACAAAGACACCATATAGTCTTATTCATGTTTTCTAAGAATCTGTACACAATCTGATCTATCAATGAGCTATAAAACCAAGTCTCTCACTCTCACAATTATATTTAATTTATAATATTTTTAAAAATACATTTTATTTATGTTATTTTGTTAAATATGATGGACTGAGTTTTGCAAGACTTTTGCATTTTACCACATAGATGGGCAAAATTAAGGGAGGATGCTTTTCATGTGACAAACCTAAACTGCATCTAGACCAAAGCCTCTCAGTACTTACTTAAAAGATTTAAGATTAATGTTTCAGCACTTTCCTATGGCAACTTTTCTAGCTGAACATCTCTAACAAGCTGGTCTTAAAGCTGTCTTTAGCTGAACAGGACAGCGGTGCACTATCATCTGGAGTGAATGTCTGTGCTGCTGCAGTTCCCTCTTCTTATTATTTTTAATTTGTGTCAAACTCCCAAACATGCAGCAAAGAGTGGAGAAAATTAAGAGCCATCATGTATGTCATAACTAAGAAATGTTAGTGTAAAACTCATGTTAAATAATATTATCATCACCTTGTAGCTGCTTGGCTCCAGACTCTGATGCTGAAGGCCTTTTTCTATGTATCACAGTGTGACTGAATTCTTCCTGTGTTATCTAAAAGAATAAAAGGTATCTGATAGAACACTGTATTCTACTTTCATACATGTTTTTCTTTCAGCAAGCAGCAGTACAGGCTCTTACCTCAGGGGGCAAATACCTGAAAACCAGCTTCTGCAAGAAGGGCTTCCTTAGAATAGAATTGATGGACGGTCGATCTCTTGGAGAGACTTTCAACAACTGGGAAATTAATACTCTCAAATCATTGGAATAGTTGGGAGACACTGGGTGAAAATGTCCTCTGCAGATCTTCAGCATCACCTGGTGCAAACTGTTGCCTTCAAACTTTATCAATGAAAACAGGAAAAAGCAGGCAGTAAGTACTGCTGCTTGGAAATGACGGACTAGACACCTCAACTTGAAAAAAGATACTTTTTTCCCCTTTTACAGCCCTGTGCTATGCAGTCTCTTCACAAATCCTTTCATGCAAACCATCATTTCCTGTGGAAAATAATTATGACCCCTCCCTGACTGCATTTTCTGATTACTTTCTCTTTGTTTCAGTTGCATGACTTAGGAGGTCTGATAGCTTTTTTACCTGGAAGAGTTTTATTCATACTCTGCTGTCACGCGGTAACACAGATGCAATTTTTCCAGAGTTAAACCATGATTTATATTCCAAAAGCTGTTTAACAGAGAGCTGAATCATAGAATCATAGAATGGCACGGGGTTGGAAGGGACACAAGGATCATAGAGCTCCACCCCCCCTGCCACAGGCAGGGCCACCAACCTCCAGGCCTGGATCTACACAAGGTTGCCCAGGGCCCCATCCAACCTGGCCTTGAACACTTCCAGGGACAGGGCATCCACTACTTCTCTGGGCAGCCTGTTCCAGCACCTCACCACTCTCTCTGTAAAAAACTTCCCCCTAATATCTAATCTAAACCTTCCTTCCTTTAGTTTTAATCCATTCCCCCTTGTCTGTCCTTATCTGCTCTTTTAAAAAGTTGAGTCCCCTCCTGCTTATAAGCTCCCTTCAGGTACTGGAAGGCTGCAATGAGGTCCCCCTGCAGCCTTCTCTTCTCCAGGCTGAACAAGCCCAGCTCCCTCAGCCTCTCTTTGTAGGGCAGGTGCTCCAGCCCTCTAATCATCCTTGTGTCCCTCCTCTGAACCCTCTCCAACAGTTCCACATCTTTCTTGTATTGGGGGCCCCAGATCTGGACACAGGACTCCAGATGGGGCCTCCCGAGGGCAGAGTAGAGAGGGACAATCCCCTCCCTGTCCCTGCTGGCCACCCCTCTTCTCATGGAGCCCAGGATCCCATTGGCCTTGCGAGCTGCAAGAGCACACTGCTGGCTCATGTGAAGTTTCTCATCCACCACAATCCCCAAGTCCTTCTCAGCAGGGCTACTCTCAAGAAGCTCTTCTCCCAGTCTGTATCTATGTCTGGGATTCTTCCGACCCAAGAGTAACACCTTACACTTGGCAGTGTTGAACCTCATTAGGGTCCCCTGGGCCCATCCTTCCAGCCTGAATACACACTGCCTTCACAGTGCTCACATTCAAAACCTCACTCCACAAAACTTGACCTTTTCGTTCCATGTTCTCTCAGGAACCAAGATATAATCTTGATTTGGAACAACTGATGCCACTCAGATAAATCAGCCCTCTCAATTCAGCAGTCTCTTCAATAGGTAGGCATCAACACAGCTTTTAGGGCCTCAGACAGGTAAAAATAATTTTGGAAGTGAGTTATTAATTTTATTTTTACTTATTACTTTATTTACATGGCTATTTTGAAGGTGGTGTAACCAGAATTTGACTTAGCTTCACTTATATTTACTGTCTACATCACAATCAAGTCCCTGACTTCAAATTTTAAAAATGGGCAGCAATATATAATAAACCCCCTAATATCCATAAGAAGCAATATTATTTTCTCACTTTGTGAAATATAAGGTTTCCTCAGTAGTATACCCTTTTTCTCAGCACAATTAGTATCCCTATCAGTGCTGCTCTGCCTTTTCCCACATCCAAGATAATCACATCAACCTTTTCTGGGTGCAGGAATCAGCTCCTTTTCCTGTTGTTGGGATTAGTCTCTGCTGTGTTCTCTTCTCCACATAATACTCACAGGCTGAGGATTATCTGAGGCTCAGATCAAGCTGAGGACAACATAGCTTCCTGAAGATGCTTATCTCAGTTATTTTCCAACATGAATGTGCTTCCAAACAAAACCAAACCTTTAGGAAAATGCTTCTGGGGACCCAAACTGCTTTCTGGGGAAATATGGGCTTCAAACACTTTATTAAGTATAGATGCATATTTTTAAATATAAGTGAGTCAATTTATATGCCTGAGGTCTAACCTTGAAGTTTGGCTTTAACTCTTTCCATTGTTTGTCTGCCTTTTGAAAAAGTTTATTATTTATTAAAGAAAAAATATATGTTTGAATCACATATACACTCACATATATCTATGTTGTAACAATACAACATAAAACATGGCATTTTAGTATGCACTAAAATTACACACTAGCACTACAGTTTTTCCAGGCTATCCACTATCTTATTTTAAAATAATGATCTGGTTCTATGGTACTTACAGGATGCTTTAGTGCACATAGCTCATAAAGCACACAGCCAAGAGACCAAATATCCCTGTGAATAAAAAGTAATTAAAGTTACAGGGAAAAGACTATAATCTTTTCAGACATATAATCAGTAACCCCTTCTCAGCTCTCAAATTTATCACCATTATTCCATCACAGATTAATACTGATGCAACTTTAACGTTTTCTTAAGGTGCATCAAAAAGAAAAACAATTAGAAATTTCTTTTTAGTTGTGGTACCAATGTTTCTATGATACCTAGCTAGGTGTCATCATTACCATTGGAAAAGGCAGATGATATAAAAAATGCTCACCTAATATTTCTAGCAGGATGAAAGGCAAAGCTACCTCTGGCTGACTTGATGGTTAAGGAGATAATAAGGACCTAAGTATATGAGTAACCCCTTAGAGCTGAGATACTAGACTGGGCTCCAGAGCACTTGGCGCTGGTCATACCCCACACACTGAGAAGGGGGATACAGCAAAGGGGGAAAATTCCATTTGACATTTCACATCACTGCTAACAAGGAGTATTAAAAGAGAAAGAGATTAAACATTAAAATTTAAAGTACAAAAAATTTATAAAACAAAAAAATATAATTATGCTAAGCTTGTAGATGAATCACAACCAATTTGTGATTGCTACACTCTGGACACTGTGAGTCAAAATACAACCAACACTGTATAGTATAACATAGTTCTTATATGATCGATGCTTCTAATTATTCTACATAATAATACAAAATTTCACAAAGAGCAACATGTGAAACTCTTGGTGCCCTGCAGAAAAACTGATGTAAAGCATGACATTACTAAAATAAGTTCTCTCTGTATGCCCTCATGCACAAGCATATGAAGGAAAGACTGAGACTTACGTTTTATTGTTATAGGGTCGATTTTCACAGATCTCAGGTGACAGATAATAAGGGGTCCCTACACAGGTATGGGCAAAATCCATAGTGCTAATGAAACACAATGAACAAAACAGCTTACACACTGACAAACTTCACAAGTGATTGAACTAGATGAAAAGTCGTGGGGGAGGTTACTTTGATGATATTATATTCATGCATTCAACAAACAGTTGAATAATTGAACACCCCAAGAAAAACTGAACTTCTGTGTAAAAACGACCAACTATTTAATAGTGGAGAGGGTCTGCACTTCAAGAGAAAGCACAAGAATTCTCTTTTCCCCTCTTTTCACCAGCATTGTAATCAACATTTGCAAGGAATGTTTCAAAATAATACAAGTGTCCAACATACCCACTGAAATAAGAATATAGGAGGTGGGAGTCTGGCACACAAGCCTGAAGCAGTGTGAGAGAAAGCGCTGTGCAGAAACCAAGTAAATGAAGTCAATTAGGTAAATGAATTCTCATCCCACCTTTGGTGCTGACTTTGAAGGCATAACCACTGTAGAGTAAGAGGAATCTACTCTAAAGATGTCATCAAGAGTCACAGAGCATGATTCTTCTTACTCTATACTAGATGTCACTAAAGTTGTAAGTTAGGCTCTTTAAAAACTATATGAAGTTTGAGGGCCAGAGGTGCCACAGACACCTAACTGCAAGTAAAAGTATTGGATGCTACCTTGTATTTTTGAGAACAGAGATGAAAATGCCTTTTTATTGTCATACTTCCCAGGGTAGGTGGGAGGTGGAAGAGAGCCTGAGAAACTTAATGTACTTTTTACATAAGGAGAAGTACTGTCAAGTTCCAATTATTTTCTTTTATACACCTCCTAAATACTCTTTAAAACGTCTGGCTTTGGACATTCAAGTTCTGAGGTTTACTTCCTACCTGTTGTGTACTATTCTGCTGTGTAGGAGGAACCCTTAAAGCAGTAACCCCCAGAACACTTCTGTTGGCAGACAGCAGCTAGAACAGTGACATGGTATATCCCTGGAGCTGAGCGGGCTTGGATCAAACATGCTAATCCAATATACACCAACTCTCAACAAGAATTCCTAGTTCAGATAAACCACTGAATTTGTAGAGTTATGTAGACCCAAATCCAAGTGAAAAATGCATAAAGGTACCTAATGCATGGATCAAGTTAAGTACATCTGAAGAGAATGAGTGAATTGTTTATGTGAGTTTAAGTTAGCTGTTCTCTTGACTGATGCTGTGTAGAAAGAAATGTGGTTAACCATCCACTGTCTTAATTTAGGGATAGTAAAAGTTTTAACACGTGAGTTACAGTACATGGAGTACAAAGCAAGGGAGAAGGACTGATACTAGAGAGACAATCTGCAAAATGATTAACAGAGGAAATTAACTTTCCATACAATACCTAAGTAAATCATGGACCTTCTTTGCCACAATAACCTGCCAAGGTTGAAGATAATCAAGGGCTCAGTAAAAGATCAAACTGAAGCATTTCCCTGTTGTTAGCATGCCCCCCCAGCATGTTCTGACCACACCAAAAAGCACTCTCCTAGACAACATGCAGGATAGGCCAACAGTGTCCCTGGTCACTAAAAAGACAGACACCCTCTATGGGACAACAGAGTTTAGCCAAACAGATGCAAGCCATGCCATGCCATGCCATTTATTCTCAGGCCCAGAAAGTGCGTTCTGGGCCCTTTTTAAACATAGTTACAGTCTTTGAGAACAAAGAAAATCTGTTTCTAATGCTCTTCACTTCTTTTTTATGAGGCATCAGGAATGTAAAAGCAGGACCTGTGCCTCTAGAACCTCTTTCTGTCAGTTCCACAGAGAACATGGGAAGACTGGGGCTTCCCCACCGTATGTCCTACAGATAAAAGAAGTCCAGCTACTAGGTAAGATGTATCTGGGGTTTCATGCAGGATGGTATGTTTTAGGATAACAGAAAAAAATGTAGTATCAGACCCTTTGTATTCCAGACCTCTGGAACAAGCACAATCCACAATTTGCAGGTTCATGTTGCATTCTGACCACTTATAAACAGACTGATTTGGTGTAGGTCACAGAGCAATTAAAAACGTTCTTACCTGTTCAACTGTCTCGCTATGCCAAAGTCCCCCAGCTTTGCTACCTTTCCATTATTGCTAAGAAAAACGTTCTGCAAATAAAAGCAAAGCTGGTGTGTGAAAATGAAAGATAGCAGAGCTTCTTAAGCAGATTTTTATGAGACAAAATCATCCCCTCTCCGGGTACTGGTTTTACTACCTGTGCTTTTACATCTCTATGTAAAATCTTCTTGTCGTGAATATGCTTCAAGGCCAAGGAGATCTGCACAAACCAACTCAGAATCTGCAGGGAAAGTTAAAGGGAACAGGTATCTATCAATTTCTGAGACTCTAATGTCCAATGGGGGCATCTACTGAAATATATAAAGACAACAACAAAATCTAAAATATGTAGATCATAAACAACATAAAATAGTAAGAAATAATATTTTTTAAATTAGTGCCACAGAATTTTCCTTTCTTTTTTAGTGCTATCACAAAACTAAATGGAAATAGATACCTGCTATACTTTCCCCACCATGTTTTCACTAACTGTGACAGGATGAGCACTTGAACAAGGACTGAAGGATCATGTCAAAGGGCAGCACAATCACTAGCCCTTCATTTAGCAACAAGTGAGTTTGAAGAACAACTAACACAAAATTGAGAAGTGTCCTCTTAACCTTCAGTAGTGGAAGTCACACCATACAGTTACAGTATTTGTAGACTTAATGAATGTGGTCCAGAAAAAAACAGAAAGGGATGAAGGACTGAAAGGCAGTGAAAGAAGGGAGCTATGAAGAAACTTGCATAGTAAGGAAGCACATTGGTTTATACTTCATCCTTGACTCCGTACAGCTCTTGAATATATACTTAACTTCAAATATATGTGTGCTTTATTGAATAAGGGCTTTTAGACTTAGTTTGGAAACAAAAGTGCAATGTGCTTATATGCATCTCTATTTAGGAAAATTAATGGTCACGAAAGACTTTGATTCAAGTGACAATCTTCTGTTTTGCAATGCTTCACATTAAGCAGATTATTTCCTGAATAGGGCTGATGCCACAGATGAGGCTTTCTTAGGCATATGCTTGAAAAGATAAAGATATTTTAACAATGTTATATTAAATTGGGCCCTTTGCTGTCCTCTCATGATTGGCAGATATACCTTTAGTTTCTATAATTCATTTTTCTATCTGTACTTCCTTTGCCTTTCTTTGGATATGTATTATTCCATCTCATTGTCAGGGGGGTTGTGAGCACTGGTTTTCTCTCTTGTGTTTTCATCCGTGGTTTCATTCTCTCATTATTTTCTCTCATGTTCTCTCTGCTGCTAGTATGTTTCCCAATAGGATCTTAAAATTCATGATTACTGAACCAGGAATTTACTTCCAGCTGAATTCTACACTAAGGAGTTCCTCTTTTATTACTAAAGCAAAAAGAAAAGTTGAAATACTTCTTTTTTTCCCCCACTTTCATGCTTCAGAGTGTTTTTCTATTAGCAGGTTTGATACTGTCTAGTTAGGGTCTAGGTAAATTTTCATTGTACCTGCAAAAGTGGAAAACTATCCATGATTTTAAAAACTCAAGAGTTCAGTACAGTAAACTATCCATGATCTAAAAAACTCAAGAGTTCAGTACAGTAAGTCCAATATATAAGAGAAAAACTCCTTCATAAAGCTAAATGTAAGTAAAAAAATAGAGGAGTACTTAAGGAGGACTGGCAAATTCTGCTACTGTGAATTGCAATACCTATCATACTCATCTACTCACAAAATAAAATATATGTGAGCATGCTTCATAAGCAGTCAGAATTCTGGGCTTACTTCTCTGTGCTGGTTTAACAATTTAAATGGCATCAGAGAAGTCTTGACCCAAACTAAATGAATGATTTACCACTGGCATCAGTATAAAGCAGGATACCCCATGATCAAAACAGCATAAACAGTTAAAGACTTGTATATAATACATACCCAAGTAATTCTAAAACACCATTTAAGAAAGTATTTATGACTTAGTAGGTATACTAGTAATACACAGTGCATCCACAATGGAAGGAGCAAGGGGGGGTGGAATAAAAACAGCATCAAAATACCGCCAGTGGATTGACTGAAATCTTAAAGCAGTGTAAAAGGCAAACTCTGAACTCCCATGAAAATCACCAAAGTTTCTTTACAATGTTCAATTATTTTAACAGATCAGGAAAGGAACTGGATCATTCAAACCACGTGTTTTACACAGCATGTTTTTTTCTTCTAAGGATAACTTCTCTCACCTGGTCCTCATCAAACAGCACTCCATGCTGCCTATTGATCCGCTTCATTAGATCTCCACCGTCACAGTATTCCATCACAATGTAGAGCTTGCTCTTTTCTGAAAGGAGAAGTGTGAGTTTTCCTCTATTTCTTTATTACTCATTAACACAGCAATAAATCCTTTCCGTTTTTTATGGCCTCTCTTTCCAAAGGGAGCACTTGGCATCTTGCCAAGTGTAAGGTGATGCACTTGGATTGGAAGAATCCCAGACATAGATACAGACTGGGAGAAGAGCTTCTTGAGAGCAGCCCTGCTGAGAAGGACTTGGGGATTGTGGTGGATGAGAAACTTAACATGAGCCAGCAGTGTGCTCTTGCAGCTCGCAAGGCCAATGGGATCCTGGGCTCCATTAGAAGAGGGGTGGCCAGCAGGGACAGGGAGGGGATTGTCCCTCTCTACTCTGCCCTCGTGAGGCCCCATCTGGAGTCCTGTGTCCAGATCTGGGGCCCCCAATACAAGAAAGATGTGGAACTGTTGGAGAGGGTTCAGAGGAGGGCCACAAGGATGATTAGAGGGCTGGAGCACCTACCTACAGAGAGGCTGAGGGAGCTGGGCTTGTTCAGCCTGGAGAAGAGAAGGCTGCAGGGGGGACCTCATTGCAGCCTTCCAGTACCTGAAGGAAGCTTATAAGCAGGAGGGGATTCAACTTTTTAAAAGGGTAGATAATGGCAGGACAAGGGGGAATGGACTAAAGCTAAAGGAGGGAAGGTTTAGATTAGATATTAGGGGGAAGTTTTTTACAGAAAGAGTGGTGAGGTGCTGGAACAGGCTGCCCAGAGAAGTAGTGGATGCCTCGTCCCTGGAAGTGTTCAAGGCCAGGTTGGATGGGGCCCTGGGCAACCTTGTGTAGATCCAGGCCTGGAGGTTGGTGGCCCTGCTTGTGGCAGGGGGGTTGGAGCTCTATGATCCTTGGGGTCCCTTCCAACCCAGACCATTCTATGATTCTATGATCCTACTCCTCTTTTTCAAAGAGTAACAGAAAAAATGGATGCTTCCAGTGAAACTTGATGCAAAACTATGACATGAAAATGTATTTAAATAGAGATTCACCAAAATATTAAGTACATGAGAAAACCCTCAAGAGACCACACTAAAAGACATAGATGCTCTTACAGGTAATGCTTGGCAGAATCTTTCATAGTTGGGACTATTCCCCAATAATAACTGAATATACAGTTTAGCTTAGGAAAAAGATTAAAAGCAGAGAGTGTCCAAACCGCAGAAATAAACAGCACAGGCTACTTAATATGGAAACTCACCCTATTCTTACCTCTCTGGGGTGCAGAAGACTACCAGATCTACACGTCCCTTAAAACATTCACAATCCTGATCACAGAAACCACTGTGAACACAAGCTGAAACTACAGCATTCATTACATAAGGCACTGCATATGACAGATGTCAGCAGGAAAAGTAAACACAGGGAGCTAGCTTTTATGGAGAACAGACTTCCTTCTATCTCTTTCAGTCTGTTTCTTTGACTGATACCTCAAAATGTGGTTCCAGACAAAAGACTACCAGGATCTACTTCTTGCTATACTCAAAAGCTCTCTTCTACTAAAACTCCTAGAAAAATCCCATTAAACTCTGGACTCACTGAAGATCAACTTGATCAATGGAGACACCCCAAGATCTGGCACTCATACCACAACACCTTAGCTCCCACCCACACAAAAAAGGGCAAGTGATGACTTAATCTGATACCTCATGTTCATTTTTAAGATTTGGGTCCTGTCCCCACGGGTAAATAAGGGGTTTGGGGACAGGCTCAAGGTCGGGCAATATTATCAAGGTAAGTTTGTCTGCCTTCCAGTCCTATAACCACAAATAAAACAACCACATTGAAAGTAAACCTTGCAATGCAGCATAGAAGGTTACAATATTGGCATGCTTCATCTTGGCCAGAAGAATGGCTTCTTCCTGAGAGGCTTCTTTTTCTTTTATGGGCATCTACAAAGAATTAAGAAACTGTATGCTAGAAATTACATCTTTAACTCTTTTCCAATATATTTCCAAAAACACCAAATCATTCCTGCAAATACAAAAGGACTGTGTGCCAAGGTGATGCACAAGGTGATATTATAAACTATGAGATATATATAATGTGAAATATAAATTTGCAATCTATGCTTGGAAACATATTGGAACATTACCAAAGTCAAACAAAATTACAACATTTTACAAACAGGCAAATGGAAAGCTTTAAACCTCCTACACAAATGCTATTGCCAAACTTGCTGATGAACAGAGGTAAACTCTAAAGTGAAACTTCCCTTAAGTATTTGACGAATAAGGACCTACATGATTCTGTATTCTTGATAAGGGTGATCTTGAAAGAATACAGTAAAAAGAAAAAAAAGGCCTTCATTTTACTAGTGTTGTGAGTTATTTTCATGTTTCAAATAAACTCTGCCCTGTTGCATTAATTGGAAAACTTTTATTTGGTTCGTTGTGATCACACTTTCATCAGTATTATATCTTTTAAAATCATGTTTCTGAGTATCCATCCATCAAAATGTTCTCTTATATTTATAAAATGGTTCTGTTGTGGTTGAACCACAGACAATGCAGCCCCTTGCCCATCCCTCCCCCCACCAAGGGGATGAGGAGGAAAATAAGAAAAAAACCCAATTTGTGGGTTGAGATGAAGACAGTTTAATAAGATAATATAAGAATGTCATCATCATCGTTGTCATCATAATTGATAGTCATGCACCAATGAAATGGCTCACCACATGCAGAACACCCCTCCAACCCCTGATGCCCACTCTGTTTCTGAGCAGGGATCCCATATCCTGGCTCGCTTCCCCAGTTCCACCTGGAGCAGGACGTTCTATGGTGGGAACATCCCTTTGGCCAGGCTGGGTCAGCCGTCCTGGCTGTGCTCCCCCAGCTGCCTGGGAAGCTGGAAAGTCCTTGGCTTGGTGTAGTCACTACAGCTACCTACCAACAGCTAAATGCAGTAGTGTGTTGTCAACAGTGTTCTCTTCCTAAATCCAAAACACAGCACTACACTGGCTACTAGAAAGAAAACTGTCTATCTCAGCTGAAACCAGGAGAGTTTCTCACCCTCATTCTTAAGAAATAATTTTGACATATAACCCTGAAAGATTCGGCAACCAGAAAATGAATTAATCACATTCTACCACATAAAAAATATATCTTAGGACTTCAAAGTAGTATTTTTTTGTATCCACATCCTGATTTTTGAACAAGTGGGATCCACAACAGTATTTTATCCACTTCCATTTTTTGTATTTTGTGTGTATCAAAATGCAACAAAAATTTTTATTGGCCAGGAGCATAGAGAAAAACGATTTTTTATTTAGCTGTCATTACTAGTATATCAGTTTTTCTGGGTTTGAATCTGGAAGGTATACAGCTTGCTCTAGAAATGATGCATATAAATTCATTCTTTTATAATTTTCTATTAGAAATTCACCAGTGTGGTCCATAATAGCAAAAGACCTGTCAGGGGTTTATAGGTACTCATGGAAATTGACTGTTGAAACACCCGTATTGAAACCAGATGGGAGTTTAATTGCCTTTCTGGAACTAGATAGAGGAGTGGTATTCCCCCCATCCCCGAGGTAGTGACCCTAATGTGCCTCTGCAGTCAGAAGAAAAAAAGAGACTGCTTTTATGGCCTGATTTAGCTCATTCTAAACTAGAAGTCTAAAATGCACACATGATCCACAGCTTCCTAAAAATACGTATTTCTCTTGTTCTCCTACAAAGGGAGCCTAGCCAAGCAGCTCAGGTGTGCTAACAGCTACAAAAATGGAATGTAAAATTAGATGAGATGACTCAAACTGCCATAGATATACATGAGAACGGGAAAGACTGTTGTGAATGTGGGGAAAAAAAGGAAATTAAAAAGTTTAGAGAAATGTACCACAAAATTGTGACTTGTTATTTCAGCAGCAATAGTTTCATTGTAGTTGAATCATCTATTACAAGATCTGAATTAGGCAGTGTCATGCATCATAGGTGTAAGTTTTTTAGAGAACAAGAATTGAAAGTAAACACTGTTAATATCAAAATATGTATTTTGTCTATGATTGTAAAAATCACTAAATTAGCAAAGAGTCCAGTTTCCAGGAAGTTGAACTCTGCATAATCAAGATAGAACTACAGAGGAGATGAAATATAACACAAGTTCATGCCCTAGTTAAACCCAGTTAGCACAATCAGGTAAATTACTGCTGTTATCATCCAGGTTTTGTTGTTTTACCTCAGTTAAATTGATCTCTTTGATAACACACTGCTCATTATCCACTTTTCCTTTTGCCAAGAATATTTTGCCAAAAGATCCTTCTCCAATTTTTTTAATTATTTCGTATTTATCCATTATGTCTTGGTCTTAAAGCAGTGTCTAAAATAAAGAAGTCATCAAATTAGTATTGCACCCACTACGAACCCGATACAACACTACCTTTTAAGATTGCCATTTTTACCACATTTTTATCACATTTTTTTAATTGCAGCTGATTCTTCCTCCAAATGTCATCACCTGGAAGTCTGCAAACTCTTGTGGACCTGAACTTTCAATAAACATCAATGAGCAGCTCATAAAGAAAAGCCTGAACCTTAGTCCTAGCGCACCCAAAAGTTGAAACATGAGAAGGCAAGAGAAAGTACTATGAAGGTTATAATACGATTTTGGAAAGTCTCACTCATTATTTCCTTAACAGTATGGCAGACTCACTATTTTGATGGAAAAAACAATGTCTTCCATGCTGATTTAGTTTACACTAATGCAATCTAATGCCACCGAGTTTTGTAGGACACCACAGACGAATGTACAGTCAGGCATTGGCCGGCAGCTGGAAACCTGTGGCTGAAATGGTAAGGTCACTGGGTACTATCAATGTACCCATATGCAAACTCTGAACAGGAGCAGACACTATAATACTATGGATACTAGTTGGCCTGAGTTTTAGCAAGGGAGATTTACTGGGATACTAGCCTTTCCCTGTCAGGAGGGGTAGAGGAGCTCAGCAGCAGGCTACCTCAGAGGCCTGGGTGAGCTTGTGCCATGAGGGTTCTGAGGATGGCTTGACAGTGCAGGCAGGGTGGCCTCCAGGCATTTATAACTTAGGGTTTTGGGTCAAAGCCAGCTCCTGTTTATGGTCCCTCACCCACAGGCCTGAGGACCTGCCCCCAGGCAGGGGTGCTATGCCCGCCAGCTGCTTCACCCACCTGGGTGCGATTCACCCTGGCCTCCCTCTGCGCTTGGCTTAATGGAAGGAGGGCGCTGGGGAGATGAGGGCGGCAGGGACAGACCTCGGGCAGGGTAGTGAGTTTTGACCGCCTAGCAACAGGGCACACAGAAAGCCACGGGTGGATTTACAACCTCCTGCTCCGAGGCTGGGCACCTCAGCGGGCGCGGAGAGGGGAAGCCGGCAGGGTGCCGCCGGGTGCGCCGCGCCGCGCTGGGGGTTGCTCTCCATCGCCCTTACCGCCCCGGCTGTGGCGTCGTCGCCATGACGACGGGGCGAGGCAGCCAGGCAGCCCTTACCGGGGCCTCTCTCCCCTGGGCCCGGCCCGGTTTGGCTTGTCCAGACACGGCCCTGAACACTGCCGGGGTACGCGATACCTGCGGGCACTCAGCAACTTCCCGAAGCCCCCACGGCCCGGAGGAGAAACCTTCCCGGGACTCCGTGCCCCTCCGCCGGAGGTGTAGCGTATGCAGTAGTGTGATGGCACCGCCCGCAGCCGGGCCCGGGGCGGGGGCAGGAAGGGCGGCGGGCCCGGCCCTCGTCCCCGGCGGGAGGGGCAGGAGCCTTGTTTCCCTTACGCCTTCCTGCTGCGTCGGTCGCCTGCGAGAGGAGTTGTGCGGCCCGAAGGGGAATCTCGGCTGCCTTGAGTTCTTGAGTCCAGAGCCTGGAGCCGCAGCCTGCGTGCAACGCGGAGGGGCGGTAGGAAACGGCCAAAGCTACAGCTTTCCCACAGGTTTTCGTATTTCTTATTCTCCAGTAATATTACATGGACATAGTCAGGCATGGCTTCCCCAAACTCTGCCAAGAGTATTCCTGCCCTCCCTTGCCATGCTTCTTCTATAAAAACTACTAGTATCAAGGCACCAGCACACAGCCCCCAAATGTGACATTGCCCATAGTGCTTTCTGTAGCTTTCTCCTAGTCAAAATTGGGAAATTTATCCTTATTTATGACATGAGCTTCTTTCCACATAAGCAGTGGCATCTATAAAAAATTTCTTACTGAACTAAGATAAAAAACTGAGCTTCAAAAGTTTTCAGAGGATTAATAACCGTATGAACTAAAGCATCAAATACTCAGCATGGCTACATGTTTTCCTTAATATCCCTCCAGTGAAGATCAGTTACTCCTAGGATGTAGTATTTCCATATGTGATCAGGAAGAAAAACTCTACACATTCTCATAGCATTGCACCACCTCTTTGAGATACGACAAGGGGGCAAATTGAACAACACTATTAGCACTAAGGCTTTTGACTGAATGTTTCTGCAAAGCTACTACCAACTCCAAATAGATTTCATATCTAGACTTCAGTTATTTGCAAGCATTCTAGCTAAAAAAGCTTGTAATGCCTTCTCCACCTTCAGTTTTGTGATACAGAAAACATGCCTACTCAGATTTATTTTACTGAAATATTTTTATTAATAGCTACAACTATTCACAGCAATGATTTGGATTATAAATACTGGCAGGTTTTCAGTTACTGCAGATAAAATCAAGTTTTCAGTCACTGTGTTGCAGTACCATTTTCAGTCCCAACACCCAGTCTGGCTCATCTTCCTCGAAGTCCCTAAAAATACATTTCAAAATGTTATTTTGCAAAGCAAAATACAACTTTATAAACCTTTATTTGCCTTCTGCCCAAAAATAACTACCCTAAAACTAGGTGAAATGATGTTAAAATACCACAACTTGCTTCCTGCACAACTGCGATTAAGGAGCCAACAGATGTTCTCCTTTGAATTCCCCCAAGTTAAGTTTTACCAAAAGCAATCCCAAGTGCATGTACTGAGAGAGGGCAAACGTTGATAGAAACAGCTTGCAGCTGAGCTGCAGTAATACAGGCCCAAGTGCCACAAAAAGAAGCAATGAAAAACTCAGATGCTGAGAATCCAAGAAACACCCCAAAACATACATACTTCTATAAATACAGTATTTCTGTTCAGGCTGTGTTGATGTATGCTCTGCTCTTGGAAAAACCAAAGTGGGTCACTAATGGAACATAGAAGTTAAAAACGTTTCTCAAAAAACCCTCAATTATTAGGTACCAAAGTGATTTCATTGCACTATGTGTGAAAGAGCAGGAAGAATAAGACACAACTACAACAAACATACCACTAGATAAGTGGTTTTGCTACTGGTTATCCGATTACAAGGTCAGAGTATAAAGATGTTCCATTCAAGGTTTTGCACTTTACTGTATATCTAATTTCATCTCATCCTGTCACTTTTGCAAAGTCATCAGCAAGTTATTGGTATATCTGCTAACAACAAGTGACCCGTTTACTCTCAACACCATCAATAACTATAAATAGAGCAAAACCTGTAAGATACCAAATGCTACTAAATTTTAATACTATGTAAGAGTGGGATGGATTTAAGATGCTGAGAAAAATACTGGCTTTTTGGGTTTTTGTTGTGTTTGGGTTTTTTTTTTCCCCAGGGAAATGTCTTTCTGGAAAAATCACTTTAAGGAACCAAAGAAAACAAATACAAGGATGTGATGTGGACATACGTGTCATCATCATCTGATCGAGGCTCAAGTCTCTCAGAATCTATGACAATAGCTTCATATGCACCATCTGCTTCATCAGATGCTTCAGTTTCATCAGAGAGCGGACCTCTTAATACGTTTTCAGAAGCTTTGAAAGTATAAAAATGAAAATGTCACCAGAATCCTTTAATTTAAACAATAAAATTATTATGAATACGAATACAACAGCCTGTCTAGTTTGCCCTCAGGTCCTAGCAGATGCCAGTACACACTGTAACCTATTTTAAATGGGGAGGTAAGTTAATAACGCAACTGAAGTGCAGAGGAGGTATTTACGACTGCGGCTGTGTGCATCCAGACTTACAGTTGCCTTTAGCAGTGCCATCTTACCACCCCCTCCTCAAAATAGGTCATGACTGACGTAGTAACGGTGGATTTCCCTGATGGGACTCTGGTGTATTTATGGCACCTCCCTGACACATACAAGCTTAGCAGGATGGAGACCACAGAGCTCTACAGTGTCTGCTTTTTTCTCACAACCTCTTTCAGCTCTTGAGCTGCAAGTGGGAAGTAGTAGGGAAGTAACAGTGCCCCTGTACTCGGCATTGGTGAGGCCACACCTCGAGTGCTGTGTCCAGTTCTGGGCTCCTCACCATAAGAAGGACATTGAGATCCTGGAGCGAGTCCAGAGAAGGGCAACCAGGCTGGTGAAGGGGCTGGAGGGCAAATCGTATGAGGGAGCTGGGGCTGTTTAGCCTGGAGAAGAGGAGGCTGAGGGGAGACCTTATCACCACCTACAATTATCTGAAGGGAGGTTGTGGAGAGGTGGGTGATGGTCTCTTCAGCCAGGTGACAAGAGATAGGACAAGGGCAAATGTCAAGAAGGTGTGCCGGGGCAGGTTTAGATTAGACATTAGAAAAAAATTTTTACTGAAAGAGTTGTCAGGGCCTGGAACAGGCTGCCCAGGGAGGCGGTTGAGTCACCTTCTCTGGATGTGTTCAAAAAAAGGGTAGATGAGGTATTTGGGGATATGGTTTAGCTTAGGATGGGATTGGTTGGACTTGATGATCTTCAAAGGTCTTTTGCAACCCTGTGATTCTGTGATTCTGTAAGTGGAAGTCTGTCACAAGGAGGTGTAGCGGAGAGGTTCAATCACTTGTGAATCCTAAACCTGACTTTTTTTTTAATTCAACGTTTCAGTCAGTCAACTTTAAAAAAAAAAAAAACACCCAAAAGAACAGTTTGTTGTGACATGAATTCAAGTGCACAGTCTCTACGCACAGGGGCAATGTATGCAAAAACCAAAGAAGTCTTTATTCAGAAACCTGTATGCAGAAGCGCCCGCACGCTGCGGAGGTACCTGGTTTATGAATGGTGTATGTTCTAAAGGCCAAGCTGACATCTGCATTACTGAGAAGGTTCATCAGGGTCTGAGGAGTTTCCTTGTTCCACTGCTTGCGTGGCTTATTTTCACTGTAGTTTATAACACAGCCACCTAGGTATGAGATCATTAATATAAACTACTTAGGCAACATTGCATTAGCAGGGTGGATTACAAAGATCACATTCAAGAGAGAAACAGAGGAAGAATCCAGAGGTTTCCATCTGTCACAGTGCTCACCTCTCAACACGCTGAGGTTGCCACAACCAGTGATAAGAGGAAAGAAAAGGACAGAGGGACACAGTGGAGCCTTCTGCTAGCAGGGAGCCAGCAGAAACTGTCTGAGGGGCCAGAGGCTCTGCAAGCTTCTTTGGTGGCTCTGTAAATCTCACAAAATTGAGTCTGTGGCCATTTTTGTGCCTTTTAATTGCAGTACACCTAAATATAGGTGGTTTTCTGTCCCCTTCCATCTAATTATCACGTAGCTTTCCTACCACAGCTTGGGAATTTCCACACTACTATCAGTAGCATCTGTTCAGTTTTACTTAGAATACATATCCATAATCACATGAAGTAAGTCTAACAATCACAGACAGTGTGGAGTATTTTAAAATTGACATGTTTTTCAGAAGAAACCCCATGTTAAATATAAGAATCAAAAGCTGTTAATGCAGAAGAAGGAAGAATCTTTGCCTCACATCTGAGGTGTATCATTACTACTTCTTGTCATCAACATCATCTGTACTTTAAATGGTAAGAGAAGCAGAGGTACAGATGTTATATGTTCCCAACAGTCTGCTGTACTTGACAGGCAGCTGCATTCTGCATGAAACAAACTCCTCAGCGTTACCCCCACAATGGTATATTAAGAGGAGGGTTGGTAGGATAATTTCTTAGCAATGATTATAACTTTGTGGTTGCTAAGGTTATCTGTGGCATCACTCTTTACAATCCTCCTGTCATACAAGACCTCTAAAAAGTTCTCCTCACCACAGTGGGCTTTTTGAGTGCTAATAAAATACTTTAAAATTATATTTACAGAATTTTTACTACGTCCTGTAAAGTTTTGACTTTTAAAATCCATAAAGAACCACTGGGATCACTTAAATTGAAACCAAATTTAATTAAATCTTACTTTTAGTCTCTTCAGATGTAAAGCTGGAAGAAAGCAAGGATGCGTTTTCCAGGACATCCACTACAGTATCGGGTATCCTCTTTTCCCATTGCCTCCTGTGGGGATGGGACAAATCAGTAATTCCTGGGAGGATGTCAGAAGTTTCTGCTGTAATTGCAACAACAACAACAACAAAGAAGAAAAAAAAGATGATAAACAGCCTCTAACTCTATTCTCTGTCCACACAAGCTAGTACTAAGCATACAGCACTTCAGTAACAGCGATGTTAGACGGAAGCGATGGAAGGTTTAGTTTAGATATTAGGGGGAAGTTTTTTGCAGAGAGAGTGGTGAGGTGCTGGAACAGGCTGCCCAGAGAAGTAGTGGATGCCTCGTCCCTGGAAGTGTTCAAGGCCAGGTTGGATGGGGCCCTGGGCAACCTCGTGTAGATCCAGGCCTGGAGGGTGGTGGCCCTGCCTGTGGCAGGGGGGTTGGAGCTCTATGATCCTTGGGGTCCCTTCCAACCCAGTCCATTCTATGATTCTATGATTCTATGATGTTTGATGCTATGGGTACAAGTCTGAACTTGGTAAAAATGTTCCCCATACATTAACTCCATAATAAATGTTTTCAGAGAGTTATTTTTTAATACTTTGGCCAGGAATGTTTGGGGTTTTTTTTAAATCTCAGATAAATGGTAAGAATTGATATAATTACAGAACTAACAGGCACCAGTGTGGCCTTCTGTAGATTCAAACTTGTATGGTGTACCTATTTAAATGGCTGGATCGTTGACATTTACATATCACTACATAGAAGGAAATGCATCAGCCTTAGAACTGTAAAACTTACCCTCTGCATCAGATTTTATGTGTTCCTTTGTGCTTTCGTTCAAATCCTCAGTAACATTTTTCCTTTCTAAGGGGCTGTGCTCACTACTTTCATCTTTACTTTGCTTTAAAAAATACAGACTGTATTAATCATTAGCCTTGTTATCCCAAAAAACCAAAAAAAAGTAATATTAACAGGACAATTCTTTCAGTTTTGCTATAAAATGGCTGGCCTAAAGACCTGAAAACTAAACCAGTGAGACCATGAAGCCAACTGCAATTGCACTGCATCTATCATTGGACTACATTTCACAATGTGAGACCATCTGAGTTTTTGAAGCTAAGCACATACATAGTTGCTTGATGCAATCTCTGGTTTTACTTTGTACATTTAAGAACTGTAGCCATATCAAGTTAAAGGAGTTGTATTCCCAGGAAGAACAAGAAACACCCAACTATTAAGTTTTTCAGACTGACATGTCTATATAAAGAAAAAAGAAGAGCCCTACTGGCAACATGTCTTGAATATTGCTGAGCCAGGCTGTGCTATGACCTACCCACAGGTGATTTCTTGGGCACCTGTGGCTTAATTCTCCTCACCTGAAATCTCACACGGGCCCTAAAACCTAGGGAGAATTATGTCCAGACTAGACTGTTTCCATAGCAGCCTGTTAAAAATGTGTCCCTAAAGCAAAGAAAATGCATCAAAGTTTGCAGTATCCCAAAACTTACCAAAAACAGAAGAGGAGTTTTATTTGTGATGATAATAATATCATCATCATCATATTGACAGGGCTAGAAAGAAATCCACCTTGGAACTAATCTTAGGAAGCATCAAAAACTTGCAGAGGTGGGAAATACACAGGAAAACTCTCCAAGTTGATAGCTGACAGCTGACCTAGTGGACTGATCTATGGTTTAGCATACTAATAATTTTCCAGGTGAACTTTTCTATAATACAGAACATTCTAACTTACTAAAATAGAAATACTATATTTCTATTTTAATACTTACCCTATTTTCTTTCTTATTCTTTGAGCTTCTGCCGGCCATGACGTTACCTGATACATTAAGGAACAGGTTCAAGAGTTAGTATCTTTGGCAAGCATTTGTGGTGAAGTGGTATTCCAGAGGTATGACAGCAACACCACTGAACCAAGCAATGAGAAGTATGTGAAAGCTTCTTCACACTTCCATCAATGTAGCTCATTCTCAGCAGGGAGCCCCTCTACTGTTGGTTCCAAATGTGTACAAATTTGGGTGTAGCTAAATCTACGCAGAAGAAAACAAAAATCCAACAGCCTCTCTAAAAATTAAGTAATGAAAATAACTTGTTTCACCATATCCTGGGAACAGAAGCCCTGTCATATTTAAAAGATATGCAACGTCTCAACGTTTTGCTCATTTTAAAAGTGAAAGTTTTCATTCTAGGACAAGTCTTAAGACTTACAATGTATGTATTGGAGCTTTGCACTGTACTTCTCATGCTGGGATGTAATTTACAGCCTTCAACAGCATTTTTCTGTACAAATTCAATAATACTACATATTGAAATAGTAGATTTGAACATATAATACTAATGTGTTATAGTTGTATTTAAGACTTTACAATTCCTAGTCATTTGCCATTCCTTATGTCAAGAAAAATGTTGCTGACTTACCCTTTGGTTTTGCTGCAGTGCCTTCATGTTTCTTTGTTTCCTTTAATACCTGCTCAAACTCATTTGTCACCTGGAATGTGTATGAAGAGATGCCAGTACTGTACCATTTTAACCTTTCCCAAATTATTGTATATGCTATTTGTCAAAAATAGACTTACTACACAGAAACCTTGTACAGCCAACAGCTAACCATATCTAATTTTAGCATCATCATGTCAATATTCAACTCTTATTTTCAAAACAAACCCTCCTAAAAACTCCGTTTTCTGAGAAGTCTACAATGGTATTTGTAGCTTCTAGAGTAGGTAGGTTTGTAGCTTCTAGACTTCCACAACACTACATTTCATTTGTTATGCACTAACAAAGGACAAAAGAAACTGATGTAGTATCTGTAATGTTGATACTATTCCTTAAGAGAAAGAATATACTGTACCTCAGAAGGCAAACAATTTTTTATAAGTTTGGTTAAGCAACCTCTTGCAAGTATAGTACTGGCTGATGGACGGTTCTTGGGGTTTCTCTTAAACATCTGTTTTATTAAGTAATGAAGTTCATAGGAATAGTGAGATGGTAGTGGATTGTAGGACCCTTTGCATATCTTAAGAATGAGATGTTTCCAGCTGTTGGCTTGAAACTGCAATAAAAATAAATTAACATTAGAGCACGGGGTTTAAGCATGAACTAAAAAAATAAAGCTGACATAATTAAAGAGCAAGTTTAACACTGAATATATTAAAATGCATGGTATATATCTACATAGGCTCCCTATTGCCATAATGATTTGTCTCCCAGACTGACAGTTACAGGGCTCTAATTCAGAGGTGGGGAATAATGACCCTGAGGTAACCCATCAGTAACTTTCCTTGCCATTTTGTAGGGCTATTACATAGGCATTTATGTTAACAATGACAGAAACATCACCTGCTGAGAATGAAAACATCACAGTTTCATTGCATACATTGTTTGACTTAAACCAGATCATCACGGGCATTGTAAACAATAGTGTGTACAACTAGAAACTAGGTGGAAGTTACTCCTATATATTTAGGACTGTTCAGGATTTATTTTAGCAGCAGTTGAGAATATGTGGATCATCTTAGTGTCCTTTACTTGACATAGTCGAGAGCAGAATCAAACTGCAAGAGTAAAAGTGTAAGCCAGAAAAGATGCAGACTTCCAATAAAAAAGGAAGAATGATCACCACAAATAGCCTGTCAAGGCACAAATATTCTCTTGTAAATTTACATGAAATGGCCTCAGTTGTTACTTTTCTCAGCTGTTAACCAGTGTTCTGTCAGGAACTACTCTTCCAAGTACAAGTCACTGGAGACTTGTCAGCAGGGACAGAAATAACCATGGATGGAAACAGCCTGAGCTAAAATGGCTGAGAGCATCTCCATGGAAAATCAGCTTTCTCATGGTACACACCACCAGCCTGGCTGCAGAGTGCCAAGCATCCACGGTGTGCAGCATCCTTTCATACCAACCCTGACAGATGGTGCAAGAACCTGTGTGGTGGCCATCACATAACCACAGACAGAAAACATTCCAGTGCCTCTGAAAAGGGCAGAATGTCCATTGCTTTGTATCACAGCTCTGAGTAGTGCCTGAACAGCTGTGACACTGCCACAGCCCTGCCACAGACCTACTTAGGCTAACACACTCCTATGCACAGATTCCTTCATTGCTTGCTCACTCACAGCACAAACTTCTAAATCCTTGTACTGCCAGAAGTTGTGGGTACGTTAGCTCAATGAAACGAAACTGCTGCTGGCAATAAACTAAGATAAAATGACCTTAAATTTGGATGATCTCATTTTCTTGCAAAACAAACGAGGCTCTCATGTCACCCATGTGTCTGTATATAGAAGCCAGAGGAAGTTAACACATAGGAACCACAGTACCAACACTGCACAAGACAGTGTCCCAGAAACAAGACAGACAGAACCATTCATCAAGGTTCCTGCTGTCCTAATGGGAGGATGGTGCTTGGGCACTGACTTGTTTGATTTTTAGAATAAGCGAATAGAATCGTAGAATCTGTGGTGGGTTGACCCTGGCTGGAAGCCAGCTGCCCCCAAAGCTGCACTATCACTGTCCATCCTCAGCTGGGCAGAGGGGAAGAAACACAACAAAAGGCTCCTGAGTCAAGGTAAAGACAGAGAGAGATCACTCACCCATTACCATCACGGGCAGAACAGACTCAACTTGAGAAAATTAATCTGATACCAACCAAATCAGAATTGAGTAATGAGAAATAAAAGCAAATCTGAAAACACCTCCCTCCACCCCTCCCTTCTTGCTGGGCTTAACTTCACTCCCGGATTCTCTCCCTTCTTCCCCCTGCAGCAGCACAGGGGGACAGGGAATGGGAGTTGGGGTCAGTTCATCATACGTCGTCTCTGCTGTTCCTTCCTCCTCAGGGGAGGACTCCTTACACTCTTCCCCTGCTTCAGCGTGGGGTCCTTCCCATGGGAGACAGTCCTCCACCAACTTCTCCTATGTGAGTCCTTCCCATGGGCTGCAGCTCTTCACCAACTGCTCCCGCGTGGGTCCCTTCCACATGGTGCAGGCCTTCAGGACCAGACTGCTCCAGCCTGGGTCCCCCACAGGGTGACCAGTCCTACCAGCAAACCTGCTCCAGAGTGGTCTCCTCTCTCCATGGGGCCACAGGTCCTACTAAGAGCCTGCTGCAGCATAGGCTTCCCACAAGGTCACAGCCTCCTTCAGGTGTGTCTACCTGCTCCAGCATGGGGTTCTTCATGGGCTGCAGGTGGGTATCTGCCCCACCGTTAACCTCCATGGGCTGCTGGGGAATCTCTGCTCTAGCACCTGAAGCACCTCGTCATCCTCCATCTTCACTGACCTGGGTATCTGCAGAGTTGTTCCTCTCACATGTTCAGGGGAAACTTCTAGCAGCTTCTCACAAAAGCTACCCCTGTAGCCTCCCTGCTACCAAAACCTCACCACGCAAAACCAATACAGTATCACAGACTGGTTTGGGTTGGAAGGGACCTCACAGATCATCTAGTTTCAACCCCCCTGCCGTGGGCAGGGACACCCTTCACTGGGACCAGGTTTGCCAAAGCCGCATCCAACCTGGCCTTGAACACTGCCAGGGAGGGGGCAGCCACAGCTTCACTGGGCAACCTCTGCAAGGGCCTCACCACCCTCAGATTGAAGAATTTCTTCCTAATACATGATCTAAATCTACCCTCTTTTAGTTTAAAATCATCACCCCTTGTCTTATCACTACATGTCCTTGTAAATAGTCCCTTTCCAGCTTTCAACAGGTCTATCACTGACACAAGGCACGAAAATGCTTATTGTTTATTACACTTTGCTTTGCTTGCACACAATATATTCTCATTAAACACAATGCTCAGTGCAACACCACTGCAGATATCTGGAACCAGCCTGGCACCTGCCAGACTCCTTAATAAGCCCCAGATCACCTCACTGATACTGAGGAAAATAAACCAAGGAAAAAAAAAAAGATTTGTTTTCTAACAATGTAGAAAGTTGAATGTTTTAGAGAGGGGTCCAATAGTACCAAGAGCTGCTGAAAAACAGAAGGCACATAATGGAGGAGGGGTGGGAAAGGTGGAGCAATACTTCCCTCTTTCAGAACCAGCAGCAGCAAACACATCAGTCGTGTATATAATTGGCTGTAAATCCATCAAACTACAGCAAACTGCAATTAAATTTTAAGGAATTCCAAATATCATCTGGTAGCAATAAAGCTATACTTACTGGATGTCTAAGAGTGCACAGCTCATATAGAATACACCCCAGGGACCATATATCACTGTAGGTACAGAAAAAGACAGGAAAATCTGAGCCAAAAACTACAATTTAATATCCTGCCTAGAAAACGTTGAATTCATTATGTGTACATAACCAAACTGAATACACTACAAATAAATACGAGTAACCATAAAAGACAATGTAATTATGTGTTTAACCTCTCCAGTGGGAAAGATCTTGCTTATTTTATCCCAGTCTGACATTAAGAAAAAGATGACTGCCTTACAGTTGTAGTTAGCTTTTTTATTCCCAGAACGTCTCCTAAGCAATTTGCTACAACACTATTTATCCTGCCACATCCCAAAGCCGTTGTATTCCATGGCCCTTAATGTTAGATGGTAGTTCCACTATCCTAATTCGGAGAGTTAAATTCTGGCCTTGCCAGTGAGAATTCTGCTACTGAGAAAAAAAACCACCATCTTCCCCCCAAAGTGAGTACTGCCACCTGCACTAGAAGCAACTGAATGTCTTTCTTCTACCAGGAGCAGAAAAAACTTAAGTGCTGGAAGGTTTCTTCTCTCCTGTGTAACCACGAACCCATTCGGTTCAGGTACAATAAGGGTAACAGGACAGGTCTAACAGGGGGAGGATATAAAATGACTCGGTGTTTTGGAGTCTAGGAGCAAGCTGTGAACACTATATGATGCTCTCAGAAGTTCTGGCATAACAACCAGAATAACTGGGCTTTATAAATTCATGTCATCGGTTCCGTAGCCGTTATCCATCCCTACATTATCAGGACTGGAAAAAGTAAGACCAGCCAAAGAAATGACTCAGCTGACAGACACAAGCACATACATACATACATACATACATACATGTGTGCTAAATGTATATATTTAGTCTCCCAAATGCACAGAGAAGTCTATGCTTCAGTTTTCAAACTTTTAAGAGTAAAGTTGTTATACCTAAGTAAAGAGGAACTTAAGCCTTTTAATCTTAAAAAAGCTGTAATTACCTCTTTCTCAATATTCCTCAGCTCAATTTCTGCCCCGAACTAAACACAGATAACCCACATACCCAGAGTGAGACAACAATAAAAAGACACACACCGGTCAGGCATTGTTTGTGACCACTGAAAACCCAAATACCTTTTGTTGTTGTATGGCATGCTTTCCCATATTTCTGGGGGTACATAATAAGGAGTTCCCACATAGGTGCAAGCATATGACACTGGACTATTGAAATGAAAAAAAGAAACACCAGAGGAAAAGTAATTATTTAAGAGATCTGTAAAATAAAACTTTAGATCACTGAGATCAGTGGAGATGTCTACATACTGTGCAAGAAGGCGTGCAGATCCAAAATCTCCCAATTTGACTTTTCCATTTTGAGTGAGGAAGACATTCTGTGTGTCAAGGGGACAGATTTATATTTACTTAAATATTCTTCTAGGAAACATTTCTGTAGTTTGTGTATATGGAAAACACAGTGACAATCACTTCTGATATTTTATCTTTATAGTTCCTTTTACTTGCTTCTCCTAATACTTCTACAAAAAAAAAAAAAAAAGTTAAGAACTATGTTGTGTCTAAGGGGAGATGGCAAGGTTATACAGCCCCAAGGCCCCAGCATCAGTAGCAGAGGAAGAACCAGAGCTCTGACATGCCTCAATCTCTATGTCATACCCAAACCACTGAAATCACACTTTCTTCTCAACTCCTGTCTTTCTGCTAGCAAAGTGTAAAAGAGAAGAAACGAGAGACAAGATAACTACAAACGGCATACTCCATGCACGTTTTCTACTTGTGTTAGTGCTTTAAGTTGGAAGCAGTCTGTCACACACAATTGGCACTATCAGCAGTGTGGGAATGAAGGGTACAGCTATAGTTGGATGATGTTTATGCCCAGAATATTACATCATCCCATACACCCAACAATGTCATTTACGTAATATTCTTCAGCCTCGATGAAAAACACAGCATGCAGCAGCAACAGGAAATTGCAGAAGAGGGAGCTGAAGTTCTGCATGCAGACAAGAGTTTATTAATGGCAACAAAACGTGCTCAGTTCACCTTGGATTTGATATCCCTGTGCAACACACGTTTATCATGAATGTGCTTTACACCCAGGCACATCTGCACAAACCAGTGAAGGATCTAAAAAGAGTAACGAAGAGTTATAACAGCTCAGTGTTGTATACAATGAATACTTACAAACAGATTTAAAAGAGAAACTCAAAAAATAAACAATAAAAAAAGGCATGTTCAGAATATCTGGGAGTTAAAAGTAACTCTAGCATAATGGCCTCCAGTCAGCACAGAAGACTGAATTCCTTAAGGTAAAGTATATTTTAACACAGCAGAATGAATGTCTGCTAGCCGTGTCTGAAGAATCCTAATAAGCCGTAACAGTAACGCAGATAGGGAGTCACTACATGGCACTTTGATCTCATGGTCATTGTATAAACATGTGAATTACAATTTCATAGTCAATTATCAAATTAAAAACCAAAAAAAACCACACTGAGATATCGTACTGTTTCTAAAAGGATAGTTGTTAAGAGATGCTTGACAAATCTAAATACTACATCAGTTGAGTCTGGTCTTTTCATTTTAACTAAGATGATGCTTCTAACTGTGGCAGGAACTAGTGTGGACCTTCTCCTAGCCTCCATGGGATCCTGGGATGCATCAGGAAGAGTGTGTCCAGCAGGTCGAAGGAGGTGATCCTCCCCCTCTACTCTGCCTTGGTCAGGCCCCACCTGGAGTATTGTGTCCAGTTCTGGGCTCCCTAGTATAAAAAAGACAGGGATCTCCTGGAGAGAGTCCAGAGAAGGGCTACGAAGGTGATTAAGGGCCTGGAGCATCTCCCCTATGAGGCAGACTGAGAGAGCTGGGACTGTTCAGCCTAGAGAAAAGAAGACTTAGGGGGGACCTAAGTAGTGTTTATAAATATCTTAGGCAGGGGATGCCGGGGGGATTTGGCCAGCCCCTTTTCAGTGGTCTGTGGGGACAGGACAAGGGGCAATGGCTGCAAGTTGGAGCACAGGAAGTTCCGCACCAACATGTGGAAGCACTTTTTCCCAGTGAGGGTGACAGAGCCCTGGGACAGGCTGCCCAGGGAGGTGGTGGAGTCTCCTTCTCTGGAGATATTCAAGACTCGTCTGGATGCCTATCTGTGCAATATGAGCTAGGGAGCTGCTTTGGCAGGGGGGTTGGACCCGATGATCTCTGGAGGTCCCTTCCAATCCCTATGATTTTGTGATTCTGTGAAAAGGAATTAATGCTTGCTGAACGGTTTAAACATTTAATTGCTACATAAAAGGCAAGCATTTAGTCTCCTGGCTGGAGACTAAATTTATCTTACTAGAGTGCTTTATTTACTTTTCATTTTCAGTACCCCTTACTGTGCTTTAAATTCTGGCTGAAGTTTGTGTTAAATTCTTACTTAATTGCATAAATTTATGCATGCAAACCTGACTCTGTTTTTCACAGTGCCTGCACAATTCTTAGATACAGACAGCAATTTATTTTTTTTATTCCCCACAGTCCAATTCTCATCTTGTTCTACTGAAAATTATCAAAGAATTAATGCTTCTGTTGTATCTTTTAGTATCTCTATTTCATTTTATGTACTTCAAGGCGTTTGCATATCTGCAATTTGTTTTATGTGATGCAGGGTGTTTCAGTTTACATGAAAAAGGCTTCCTGGGTCCTTAGTTCAAAGTGCTGTCTTTTCTTACCGTATCTTCAGGGAACAACTTTCCTCTTTGGTGTTTAATCTTTTGCATTAGATCTCCATCATCACAATATTCCATCACTATATACAGATGTCCATCAACTGTATTTTAGGAAATATAAGAATAATTAGTATTTTGGTTAGCAGACTAAGTATATTATTTTTATGGTAGAGCTCTGACTACATGCTATATATTATATATTACAATAAACATGGGTTTTGTTTATAACATGTACTAAAACCACAAGAATGTAACCTTGATCCCTCAGGAGCATGCAACATTAAACAAAGAAAGGTATTTTAAGTTTTTATATTTACCTTCAAATGACTCTTTGTAGGCAACAATATTTGGATGTTTCATTTTAGCCAAAAGAACTGCTTCCTTCCTAGAGTTCTCTACATCCAATGAAGACTGAAAAATGTAAGCATGCTTATATAAATGTCACACCACATTTTCATATATACACAATCCACCTCTCCTTCCCAAAGGGAAGTATTTTTAATTGCTCCTCATTTTTTTTTCTATGGTTTATTTCTAGCTGATGGCTTCTTCAGGTTCTTTTAAATTTGAGAGGATGTTTTTCTACATCAGCTAATGACTTTTTCTATTTTAAAAATGCAGAACTATGTAACAAAGCAGCACACACAGGCTTTGGAACAGCTGACAGTCTATGCTGCAGGAACTTGGTATAAAGCCAAGTGCCCAGGTATTAACTGAAACCTAAAGATGTGATTACCAAGAATAATATGAGGCTGATTTCTTCATTAGGTATTGCAGACAAAATCTGCATTCTACATGCTACACTTCCCAAAATGCAACCACACACCTTCTGAAACAGTAAGTAAAGTGGCATAATCTGATTTGTCCAACAACCTAGACAGGTAGTATTCATACCATGCAACTGTCTAACACACAAAACTCTCAGCACAAGTGTTCAGTGTTTCAAATATATATCCAGGATTACGTGGGGGTTTTTTTAAGTAGTGGGTGAGGTGATGTACATGACACACTTACCATAGGGAGTCTTATTTCCTTCATCGCATACTTCTGGTCACTGCTTGTATGATGAACTAGGAGAGCTCTGCCAAAGGATCCCTCTCCTAGTACTTTCAGCACTTTGTATTCTTCCATGCTTTGTAGGCCTAGGTCCAGCACTTCTTTCCAAACACTCCCATTTACAGGATGATCTAAATTTTGTCATTACCTTGATTCATTTCATGAAATGTGTTGTTAATATAAGCTACATGAGAAAAAAAGATCACAAAATAACAAAAATGGGTAACAAATGTAGGTACCTACAATAAATGTAGGTACAAATGTTCAGCATCACCATAAATAGAATTTCCAACTGCTGTACTTAAAGTATCTTCAAGTAACCTAAAAGTATCATTGTTGTGGTTTTATGTGGCAAGGTTCTCGCTGCAGGGGTGGCTTCTTCAAGAAGCAGCTAGAAGCTCTCTGCAGGGCTGACAGAGTAAACACCAGCCAGGCTCAAGGCAAGATCCGCTGCTAAGGCCGAGCTCATCAGCGATCGTCACAGCACCTCTGGGAATCATACTTGAGAGGAAAAAAACACAAGTGGATGCCTTTTGCCATCAGAGAAGGAAGTGAGAAGATGTAAGAAACTCTGCAAACACCAAAGTAAGTGAAGAAGAAGGGGAGGAGGTGCTCCAGGCACTGGAGAGGACTCTTCTGGAGCCTGTGGAGAAGACCATGGTGGAGCAGGTTGTCCCTCTGCAGCCCATGGAAGATGACAAGGACTAGAGGTCCCACCTGCAGCCTGTGGAGCGACCCCATACTGGAGTGGGTAGAAATGTATGGAAGATACTGTGACCCATGTCGGAGTAAACTCCTGGCAGGACCTGCAGCCCAGGGAGGGAAGGGGGGGGAGAGAGAGAGAGACCTTACTTCAGTCATGATTTTGCTCCCTTCTTCCCCCTCGTTGTCACAGGGTCGGAACAGGGACTGGGGAAATGGGGTTCTCAGTAGCACCTTTCCCTCACCCCTCCATTCTTAGCAGACTTCCCTTTAGTCATGATCTTGCTCCCTTCTTCCTCCACATTGTGGCGCATGCCTGTAGTCCCAGCTACTCAGGAGGCCGAGCCTGCCAGACCGCTTGAGCCCAGGAGTTCTGGGCTACAGTGCGCAAGCGGGTGTCCACGCTACGGCCGGCATCATACGGTGAGGCCCAAGGAGCCCGGGGGACACCAGGTTGACTAAGGAGGGGTGAACAGGCCCAGGTCAGAGACGGAGCAGGTCAAAGCTCCTGTGCCAGTCAGTAGCGGGATCGTGCCTGTGAATAGTCACTGCAGCGTAGCCTGGGCAACACAGAGACACACGGGCTCCTTCTGTGTTTTCTTATAAAAATAGTCAGAAGTGGTGTGAGGATTTTGGTAAACAGTTCAAATCCCAGTGGTGCCTCCTTGCTTCTTTAAGATCTGGTCGCGCTTCTCATTATCCAACTCTGGTTTCACTGTGTGTGTAGTGCAGTGTAGTAAATTAGAGTTTTCTTTCCTTCACTCTGCGTTGAGTCTGTTTTGCCAATGTTGATTACAGGACAATCTCTCCCCGTCCTTATCTTGACTCCTAAGCCTCCCAATATATATTTTCTCCACTGTCAAACTAAATAGGGGAGTGATAGACCGACTTTGGTGGGTGTCTGGGCTCCAGCGAGGCCTAAACTACCACACCTAAGACCAATCTTTTTGTTACCTGCACTTCTGCAGGTGGTTTCATCATACTAAACAAAACTCACAGGCACTATAGTAATAACAATGTACTTCAAGCTTCCAGTGACAATTCTCACCTCAAGCAGCAGAAGAAAGATCAAAATGGTAAAGTTACTGGTGTTCGTGCCGTACTGGTACCTCAATTACTGGCATATTTAGAATATAATAGTTGTTAGAAGGGACAATGCAATGAGCTACTCCAACTGCCTGACCCATTCAGAGCTGACTAAATGTTAAAGTGTGTTATTAAGGACATTGTCCAAATGCCTCTTAAACACTGGCAGGCTTGGGGCATTGACCACCTCTCTAGCAAGTCTGTTCCAGTGTGTGACCACCCTCCTGGTGAAGAAATGCTTCCTAACATCCAGTCCAAGCTTCCCTTGGCACAGCTTTGAACCATCCTCGTGCATCCTATCACTGGATTTACAGACTGTGTGCTTTCTTTTAAATGTTTGTATTTTTAAATTAGTTATCCACGAGTCAGACATCACTTTATGTATATATCTGTAAAATAAACATTAACTAACTTGCTTGGAAACTCTTAAAGCACTGAGGTAATGACTAAAGATGTTTTTTTTCAGGGGAACGGGCACACTCAGTGCGTGCTTCACATTAACAGCAGTTACACCTGGTAACTACGGCTCTGTTTCACTCAACAGGGGATGCCGAAACCACCCCGAGCCCAGCCCTCAACGCGCGAGGCCCGGATGCGGTACTCACCTCAGAGCCGGGGCCTCCCCGCCCGCGCCTGAGGAAGGATCCTCTGGCAAGCTCCGTGGGCGCTCTACAGCTGGGCCGCACAGCACGGCCAGTTTCAGGGTGGAGGACCAGGAAAAGGCGGTGCTGCCTCAGAGGCCGGGCGGACGTCCCGCCCCCTCAGCTTCTGAAGCAGCGCCGCGAGTGAGCACGGCAGTGTTCGTAGCTAAAGCAGCTTTACCGCTTTCGTCCTCAGAACAAGCAAGCTTATATTAATAAACGCACCCACCGCCCATGCCCAACACCTCAGTATGAAGCTTGTTAATGCAATTTTAGAGTCTCACGTTGCACAAGTCAGGGTACACCAGTTATGCTTCACAATGTTTCTCTAGCAAGATCCTGTGCCAGAGCATAGCACCAGTATCATAGAATCATAGAATCGTAGGGGTTGGAAGGGACCTCAAGAGATCATCGGGTCCAACCCCACTTCAGTAGCTGAAGTGGAGCATTGCCCCAGCAAAGAACTGTCAGGACACAGGTGTGCTGGTCAGCAGGTGAAGCATGAGAGGCAGCTGAGTTAAATCCTCCACAACTGAGAGGCAGAAGCACCTGCCCAGCCCAGGTCCAGACCGGGACATATTTGATCCTAGGTTACTCCTAGTTCACCATTCTGTGAATCCTGAAGCAAACCATTCAAAGTATGACACTGTATGAGTATCACTGCAGCCCTGCAAACTGATTGCTTCATTTGGATGGTGGAAAGATGAGGGAACTTTCCCAGTATTAATTTTAGACCATGTCCCATAGATCAAGACACTGTGGACAAAATTCTGCCTTTGATTACAGCTGTGCACAGTGAAAGGAAGTTTAACCTTCCTAACTTAATCCATCTCTGGCTTTGTGCAAACATAACTGTGAGGAAAACTAAGTCCTATATTCTGCACAGGGCCAGTATTACCCACAGGTAGTATGATCGCTTGATGGATACAGTTCTGGGAACTCCACATGCCCTACCAGCAGTTACTCTGCTACAAGTGTATGCTTGAACTTGCTCATCAGCCATCAGGAGAGCTCTCCGAAGAAAACATAACGCTATAGCACACAAGTTTGTTTTCTTAATAGATTCATATTGTTAGATACCAGGAGTATGGGCCTTCTGCAAGCAGAAGATTTGAGCTAGCCCTAAGGGCCAAGATCTATTTAACACTGAAACCTGAGTGCTCAGCTAGTCACAGCTGATGTAAACACTCTGCATACTAAAGATATAGAAACACTCAGCTTGTGCTTAATGTGAAAGATTTACAATACTCTGCTCTAACAGTTCACTTCCAACAGACTAAAATTCATTTCAGCATTCCCGTCTCAGGCCCATAGTCATGTTCCACAATTAGTTTCTAGCCTAAAGCCTATAAATGAAGAACACATACAAGTCAACTGATTAGTTTAATTGAAAGTTTACCATATTCTAGACTAATGCAAATCAACATTAGAAAAGTCACATAGCAATTAGTGTAGCAGACCTCTACGGGTGATGATGATGAATAATCCCAGCAAGTAAAGGAATTAAATTCAGTTTTGTTGAAATACCCCCTAAAAAGGAATACAACAGTTTAACCTTAGTGTACATCTTAGTAGCTGGTTTCAGTTTTCAAACCAAAATGTTGCAGCAGTAGACATTGCCCTATTGGAATGCCTATGCTATTTTTGCTTCTTAAACAAAAAATTAGATCATGCAGCTCTAAAGAACTTCTAGAAATTGCAACAGCAAGACAGAAGATATTAGCAATATACTACAAGCTGTTATATGAAGTGTTAAACCTAGTGTTTAAGGCAACATTTAATGAATCATTTTAATATGACACTGAAGTACTAAAAAAGACAAGATTTAATACAATTTTTAAAAGGCAGAAACATGTAAGTTCAAAAGTTTAGTAACTCAGGCAGTGAAATTTCATCTTAAGCCATCCACACAAGTTTTAGATAGCTCCTGTCAAAGTTGCTAAAAAACTCCCCCTGCAACTCTCCTTAAAAAGAATCCCATCTTTAATGCCCATGTAGAGTTAATGCTGCCTTTTACTCTTCTACTTCAGCACTTGTTTCTTTGAGCGAACCGCTCTGTTTGTGGATAAATGCAGCTGCTTTTGATTCCAATTCTCCCAGCTGATCAAATGAAGAGACACACTGATCTTGATCTTTTGTAATATGGGACAGCTTGCCCATCTTCTCCCGAATGCGTTGAGAACATCGCAGAGGGGTTACAATTTTCAGATCCTCAGCACTGGAGTCATTTGCCTCATGGTGCATCTTCAAACTTAGGAAGAGAGGGGACAAAAAAAAAATTTTAAAAATCACTAATCATAGGCACACCATCATACATATTACTTCTGTAGCATCTAGCAGAAAGTCATGATTCCTATTCAACTCTTCCCTATTCCCATAGCCAAAGGAAGCAGCGAAACAATCTATAGTTAAAACCAGATGTACAACTCTTCTTAGGAAAAATATTTTAATCTGTAGAACCTCCTGAAAAATTTCCGAAGAAAGCTTACACCCACATTTCATCAGGAGAAAACGATTCTTCCTGCTATAGGGATAGCAGAGAGCTGTCAGGAGGCCAGCTTGAGCAGGTGCCAAAGCCAAGCACAACTTCGAGTCTATCTTAGAAAAAACCTTGCGGCAAAAAAAAGGAATTTAAACATTACCAGTTGTGTCTTGATTACTACCCAGATTTTTGCCTCAAGATAATCTTTGCAGGGCCATTACATCTTCAGCAGTTCTGTGTTGTACAGCATACAACCACATGTACATTTGAAAAGGGGAGGACTGGGGACACCTACTTTCTCTTTACCTAGCTCAGTGCAGAGCTGCTACTGGCATGTGGGCTCTGGGAGGGGATCAAAAAACCTGGAACATATTCTCTGCAGCAAAGATGTTCGATGACTCTAAAGCAAGCCAAGCAAAAAGCAAACCAGTTTGCTAGGGGGATTTATTTTACAAAATGCTTCTTTCCAAAGGAAGAAGTAATCCTATAAGTGAAAAGTTCTTTAACAGTCATCATTATTGCCCCCAGACACCACAAACTTTCCATAGTTACCTGAAGTAATATTACCTTTCTAGGTGTGGTGTGGTAGGTGGATTGTATCTCATGAAAGATAATGTGTCATTCTCCTTTTCAGGAGAATGAACCACTTGGGGCATATCTTTTACCCCACCCTCATTGTGCTCTTCTATTTCACACTTTCCTCTCTTCTTTGTACGTTCTTTAGACTTGTGCTTTTTACTCTTTTTTGGCAAGATCTCTTTGTTTGGTTTCAAGTCTAAATCCATTTCTTCTTTTTTGATCACTTCATTACTAGTCAACTCCTTGTCATCACACTCTGCTTTTTGGTCATCAGAACAGAGGTCCTTGAAGGCCTCCTGAACCTGTTCTATAGATGAATTTGGTTCCTTGCTGACTTCCATCACCTCACTTAAAGGAGCTTCTGTCACAGTTCCCCCTAAAATTAAAACATTAAAGAAAGTAAGGCTGTGATTAGTTACAAATAAAGAGAAGTTCATGTTTAGAGGTCTCTCAAATCTTAAAGCTTTACAGGAGGAAGTTAAGTGTGCATTGAGTCTGAGCCACAGCAATTCAAGTTACTAATAACTGTGGTCATCTTCAAGAACCGGCAACCTGAAAACTTGGGCAAAGTACATCCTGAGAAGTCATTCTTTTCCTTCCTAAGCTCAGCAGCCCTGAACAAGTATTTCACTTAGTTTCTGGGATGAAAGAGTTGTCAGGTTACGTTATATTGAAGACAAATGTACATGGCTACTCTGCTTCCAAAACTGGAATATTGCTTCCTTTAATTGACACTATGCCACAACACAACTATGCATCTGTTAATGAAGGAATTTGTGTCAAGAAGCAACTGTGTCAGAGACTCAAGATTATTTTTTTTTTACTCTTTATTATGCTAAAATAGCAAGACAATATTATACTTAACTCTATCAAAGGGAAGCTTGCATGTGAAATCTGCACTACTCATTTTAACATGCCCACAACTGAAAAGGTCTAGTCATGGTTGTTTTCAAAGAAAATTGAGTACAAAGTGATCAGAGAAGTGTCCACGAAATATAATTTCATGTAAGTACAAATAGTCAAACCATTAATTTTTGTTGTCTGTCAAGCCAGACACTAAACTGGAATACAGCAGTCAGACTTACCATCCTCAGACTTGAAAAGTCTGTCAGCATTTTTCATAGTATCTATTAGCATGTGCCGTAGTTCATCTTTAGGCTAGAAAAAAGTTGTATTGTTTTAGAAAAGCAACTCAAAGAGTTAAACATCATTTCAGCTTATTTGGTATAACAGTTACAGGGAAAGAGGCACAGACCAAGTTAGAAGATAAGCGAATCCTCAAATATTTTCTCTATTTGTTGCAGTAGGGCAGTATTTAATGCCCTGAAAAATTACTGATATCGAAGCACAGGAATTAGTTTTACTTCTGTTGGCGGACTTAAGTTCTGTTCTGGCTTTCCAGTGATACTAGAAGTCTTAGTCTTTAATTTCTTCTAGGCAGAACATCATATAGTGTTTTGATGGTTCTAGTACTTTCAAGAAAGGTTTAAGTACCTACATCAGTCACAGAACAAACCAATCCAATTTTTAATCTCCCACTAGGTCACATGGCTTACTACCAAAGGATTTATTTGCATCAGAAAGACTTCTGTTCTATATACCGTATTTTCATGCCTTTATGTTTGTGAATACCAAGCTTCTGGACAAGCTGCTCACCATTGCTCCTGCCAAAATGGCCTCCTCATAGACAGCAATGAGCTTTTCAAGAGGGCCCATCTGTTCAAGACGCATGCAGCAGATCCAGTATTTTGCAAGCTTTTTAGCTCCAGGAATGTTCTGTGTCAGATCTTCCAACATGGCACGCACTTCGTTGCCTTGACATCCCTAAAGTCAACACAAGAGCAGAGATGTGAATGCAGTGAGTATTTTGAGGTGCTCTATCTTAGCTGGGTCTGAGCCAGAAACCAAATATTTTTTTCTTTCTTTGGAGAGTAACCCCAAAAGCCAAAGATGGCAAATAGCTCTGAGACCGAACTACGAACTTGAGAACTGTCATTCACCTATAATGAGAATTATACAGTGTTGTAATTAGAAGGGGCAGTGGCATGCATAGACATTTTCAGAAGTCCAAGCAAGTTTCTGCACATGCAAACTTGTTTTAGATTTTATAACTACTCTCATTACATTATAGCTAATCTGTAAAAATCACATTATTTCCTAATCTAACTGGGTAGTTCAGTAAGTTACTGAAGCTTTTCTTCAGGTGTCAGCAAAAAGCTATGATAGTGCTTAACTTGGGGAGCAATTAGACCCATGTCTGACTGACAGGTCCAGTATGCCTGTAGGACTTGCATGTTGTAGGGACACACGATTAGCACTCGGAAGGCAAGGAACTGAATACCTGTTCAGTTAACTGCAGACATTCTGCAAGAGTCTTGTTGAGCTTTTCACTGTGTAATACATGCTGTAAAGAATCAGCAGAAGAGAACTCCTTTTCTTCGCTTTTAGACTGGGTTCCCAGAAACACAGATAGAGGAGGCCTCCTCATCACTTTCCCTCTCGATGCCCTCCACTCATCCAGGCGAGCTCTGCAATAAAAATATCATGCGCTGAAGTGACAGATGTTTTATTCTTTACCCATGTTAGTCTCAGTCAATGTAAGTAATACAAAGACATACTTTCCAGATAGCACTCAAGTCTTCTCCTTTTAATCCTAAAAGGAATACTGCTGTCATTTAGACCTGCATGGAAGTTTCAGAACCATGCATATCACTATCTGATTTAGTTATCCCAAATTCAGATAAAAAGGCTGAAACCCCTTCAATCTCTCCCTTTCCAGCAGCAGCAAGACNTTTTTTTTTAAGGGGAGGGTAAAAAATGCTTCCAATTTACTCATCTGTGCCACCCTTCTCCCCTGATCCCATTTTAAAGCAGAAAGCTTGAAGCTGTCTCTACGGACAGAAAGCACAGAGAACAGCCCAGAACAATCCCATCACTGCTTTTAAAATCTGGAACTAGTGTAAGTCAGTCTTTACATATATATTTTGTTTCAATCCCTAGACCACCAACTTTTAGTAAACATGACCTTCTACAAGGAACTCTACCAAGAATATTAAATAACTTTTAAATTATGAATCACCCCATCACATAAACCGCATTCACCAAGCTGAAAAATGTAATAGCCAAGTGCTGTCCTTCAGTCCATAAACATGTTCATTTCTATGCACATCCTGCATCATCCTTTTTTAAAGGAGCAGCATGCACTTGCAATCCCCTTACAGATTCATCTGCCATTCCTAAGGCTATCACAACACTTAAAAAACAGAGAACTCAAGCAATATAAATCTTCTATTTATAACCACATAGGATGGGCTTCTAACCTGAAGAGCTGCTGCTGATTTCTCAGTATTAAGTCTACAGTTTTAGTCTGGGAATCAAGTTCAAACACTCGGGTCTCATTTTTCAGCACATCTACAGCAAGAAATAGGTCATAATAGATATTCTTGGAAGGAAGGTCCAAATACCTCCCAAGATCAAACTACAACCATGAGTAATTCAGTTACCTTCTCTCTTCTGCCGTCTCCTTCTGTTGAACAGGTTTCCTGTTGTCATTAGTTTTAGAATCCTGACCTGACTTTGTGCTGTGAACAACAGAAATTGGTTTTGCTGAAGCTTCTGGTCTCGCAGCCTCAAAAAAGTCTGCACATTTCTTCACTCCTAGAGCTCTGTGGTCAGATTTGTTAGAAGCTGCCTTCCATGGCTGTGGCCCCCTCCCACCAGTCATTTTTTGGACTATCACTTTCTTTGGTGGTACAGCAGATGTCAGTTGCCATTTCTTCAGACCGGAGTCTGTAACAGCAGCCTTGTCAGACGGTTTGCTCTGGAATGGGACGACACCGTTTGGTTTTACGGAGTTAGGGTAGTTTGTGACTTTAGTAACTCTACACCTGTTTGTGGACAAAGAACTTGCTGCTGGTTTGGTGGCAGAAGGAAGTAATTTCTTGTCTGGCAAAGAACTCTTTTCCCCCTCACCTTTTGGTGCTTTTCGGAAGGAGTTTATCTTGGATTGGATAACCTTGCCACGATACGCACCAAGAACTGGTTTCTTTGGGAGGCCAGCACTTGAATTTTGTTTTTCCACAATCAATTGCTTCTCTTTTGTGTTTTTTATTTGCAGGAAGGACTTGCTAAGTGACATTTGCTGAGGTTTTATTTCAGTGACTTCATCCTTGGAAGCATGATCTTCAGGATTATAATTTGTGCCTGATACGGAACTTGTCAGTGTGACTGTGGAAGAGTTTAAAATAACATTTTTTCCCAAGCTTTCACTTGATTGGTCCCACAACAGTTTGTTAGCATTCTCTTTATTTTCCTGAAATCAAAAACATATCCATGGAGATGTTAGAAGTGCATTCGTGCTGCCTGTTACTTGTTTCCAAAGAGGTTTTCACTAGTGTGATTAACAGTAAAAGACATTTTAAAAGTATCTAGGAAAGGTGTGTATATATACACTGAGTAGAATATTTGTCAACTGTTACTGCAGAATTCAGATTTTTTAAAAAATCCAACAAGGATTATTTAAACTCTGCCTTGGAAGTAAGAAGGCCTAACCTGAAGGCTACACTCCTCATACAGAAACAAACTCTTAAAGCAACTACTGGCTTTCACCTGCTAAAAATCGCCTACTTAGAAGAGCCATAAAGTAGAAACTTGCTTTAGACAGTATCTAGTCAAAAGCTGCATCTCAGTTTGCGTAGCCCATCACTTGGCAGCAGGACCTTTCCTCCACTTAGTGAAGACAGCCTACTAACACAAGGTAGTGAGCAATGCCTTTAATTAGGGCATTAGGATATGTAACCAGAAAAGGAAGATTTCTTACTAATGAGCTACGGGGTGAGTTTTATATGGCCTTCCTACTCCCTGAAACTCTCAGCCATATGTTCTAGGCCTCACTGTAGCTGAGGTCATGAGAAGAGGGACCTAGTTTTCCTCCAGAGATGCTCTACAGCAACTAATTTGGCATTGCTCAAGCAGCAGCTTATAGAATAGTGAAAGACCCAGAGACAGGGAAAAAGTGAATGACACAGTGAAGTCTGCAGAAACTGATACTCCTCTCCCTTAATGAAGCTGCTCTTGAATTAGAAGAGAGCTACTCTGCATCTCACTTCCTGATTCAGGCTTAGAAGCTAGCTTTGACCAAACCAATAACTAGAGCTGAAGTACAAGGGCTGCTATTTAAGGAAGCTGTGTAGTTTAAAGTTGAGTTAAAATTCACATAAGACATTAACACAGACCAAAATATCTCCATTCAGGAAGCTTCTAATAAAACCTTTGTTCTCACTTCTGGAATTTTTCCCCTCAGCACTCAATTTTGAAGTTTTAAGGTTTTTGCTTTCTTCCTCAGATCACAGAATCATAGTGGTTGGAAGGGACCTCGAGAGATCATCAGGTCCAACCCCCAAGTCTTTCAAATCTTTCAGAACCCAAACTCAAAACCATCTAATCTGAACATAGGTTTTGTGTCTATATTTTCCTCACCTTTCCCTGAGAACAGGTCTGGAGAAGGATCTGTATTTTGCTATTTCTAAGTAGTACAGCCATGTGCATCTTAATTCAGAAAAGTTATACAAAATGATACAGGGAAAAATTTCCCCCTGAACTCCTGATTAGGTATGAGCATCTACTTCTGATTACATTAGATTTGCCAGCACCACCATACATGCAAGTTAGCTTTGTTAATAGTTTTGGAGGGTTTTCCAAGGAACAGTTGTTCTGGGGTTTTTTGTTAGAATGAGAGTTAATTTCCACAAGCAGCTGGAAGGGGACACAGCCAGGACCACAGACCCAAACTACTCAGGAGGGTTTTCCATACCATATGGCATCATGCCCAGAATATAAGGGAGACAGCTTGGGAGGAGCAGCAACTCAGGGACAGGCTGAGAGCCCAGTAACATTGAGCAAGTTGCACTGTATATCACCTGCTTTGTATATTATTTTGTAAGCTGTTATTTTCCTCTTCTTTTGCTGTCCCAGTAAATTGTCCTTATCCCAAACCACAAGTTTTACATTTTTCTTCCAATTCTCCTCCTCATCCCACCAAGGGGCAGAAAGGGTGAGTGAGCAGCTGCATGGGGCTCAGCTGCTGGTTGGGCCTAAAATACAACAGTCCCTTTTGGCACCCAGTATAGGGCTTGAAGCATTGAGATAACAATGGATCTGACCACAGCAAATGTAAACAAAGTTGTTATATGACTTTATTATATTAAACAGATACTGGTCCGATGGTGCTTTGTTCACATGTTTGTGGTATGTAGATCCTTACTTGCTGTATGTATTGCCTGCAGGGTTGTTTATTACCTCAGGATTCTCATTTTGCTGTACTTTGTAATATTGACTTATGATAGGATAACGTCACTGACCTGACATGAGTAAAATGAAGAATTCTCTACTCTGGCAAAAGGCCTTGCTCAGATTTTAAATAACTTCCCTGAAGACTGAAAAATATATCCAAGAAAATCAGAGTCTCAAGAAACATTGTTACATTTTAACCATTATTTCAGCAATAATGATATCCTCTGTAACCCCCTGTCTGATCAGGTACCAGCTGAGTATCAATATGGTCTGTTATATGCAGTAAGGCAACAATTCCCTAAAAAAACATATATAGTAGGCAGTGACTGAATACAGTTTTAACAGACTGCACCTGCAACCTTCTAAAGCTCTGGAAATTGTATAACTTCAATACAGTTTGAGTGGAATATTTCAGCCACAGAAACAGAGTGACACGAGTATTTCAGTGTCAGTCAAAAACTCACCATTCCTGGCTTTGGAGGTGTTGAGAGATGCACTTTGTCTTGCAGTTTACTGCTAGTCACTCTCCTAGTTCTGCTGCTGCTTAAAAAAAGTAAAAAATAGAAGACATCTTAAATCATCCTGCAACTTAAAGGAGTATATTTTTTTTAGAGGAAGCTCACATGGTCCAGGACACAGTTTGCAGGCTGAATTCACACAGAAGCATTTCTGTTCAGCTTGTACTCTTCCTTCAGAAAACATACCCAAACAGCTGAGCAACCACTGGTCAGGGCCCAGGCTGCAAAACATCCCTTCTTGTGCCAGAGCTGGCCAGCAGAGGGGAAGAAAAGAGAACGGACCCTATTTACTGCAGGGGCCGTTTAAGGATGAACATGAACCTGCCTGGCCTGATGCAGCTGCTACAGAAGGTCAAGTATGTACATGCTGCAGGTGAGCAGGAAGGGGGAGCAGCACTAGGGGCTGCAGCCCAGCTAGCACAATCAGAGGCCAGGCCATTTGAGGCAAGTCTGAACAAAGATACATAGTTCCCACCCCCTGACAGGTTCCAAAACCTACAGTCAGGTACCAGAATGGCATCAGACTACCCAGTGAGTAACAAAACCACCAAGACCAGTATTGTCTCCTAGCAACCATGAAAACATATTGACAGTTCAGAAGCAAAACATCTGTTTAAAGTTACAAACATAAATTACTCCTCAAATGCTCCATGATGCATTATTTGAAATGTGTAGGAGGCACCACTGGATGTCAATGTGGAATTAACATTCCAGTTACTAACTGATATCTTTGCATTAGATGGTATCCTGGGCTCCATCAGAAGAGGGGTGGCCAGCAGGGACAGGGAGGCGATTGTCCCTCTCTACTCTGCCCTCGTGAGGCCCCATCTGGAGTCCTGTGTCCAGAGCTGGGGCCCCCAATACAAGAAAGATGTGGAACTGTTGGAGAGGGTTCAGAGGAGGCCACGAGGATGATTAGAGGGCTGGAGCACCTGCCCTACAAAGAAAGGCTGAGGGAGCTGGGCTTGTTCAGCCAGGAGAAGAGAAGGCTGCGGGGGGACCTCACTGTAGCCTTCCAGTACCTGAAGGGAGCTTATAAGCAGGAGGGGATTCAACTTTTTAAAAGGGCAGATAATGGCAGGGCAAGGGGGAATGGATTAAAACTACAGGAGGGAAGGGTTAGATTAGCTATGAGGGGGAAGTTTTTTTACAGAGAGAGTGGTGAGGTGCTGGAACAGGCTGCCCAGAGAAGTAGTGGATGCCCCATCCCTGGAAGTGTTCAAGGCCAGGTTGCACGGGGCCCTGAGCAACCCTGTGTAGATCCAGGCCTGGAGGCTGGTGGCCCTGCCTGTGGCAGGGAGATTGGAGCTCTCTGATCCTTGGGGTCCCTTCCAACCCAGACCATTCTATGATTCTATGATCACCTGGATGCTAACTGGGTTTAAAAAGAAGATACATTAGTGAAAATAAAGATATATTAGTGACTACAGACTGCTAGAAAAAGCAGTCTGTGTCATGCAGACCTTCCTTCCCTTCTCATTTGGGCTAGTTACAACAGCTGTCTAGAAAGAAAGCGAGCGCCAGACCCAGGACACCATCCCCTCCACGCCACCTATGAGAGCAAATACATGTTAAGGGAACTGATCAGAAGTCAGCTTGGAATAGCAACAGCTTCACAGGAGGGAAACACCTGTAACATGAAAGCATTACCCATATACACCATGGCTCCAAACAGCAGGTTCACCAAAGACTACGAAAAGCCCTGGAATTTAATACCCAGGGAAGAAACTGAGAGCTAGGGAAAGTAAGGACGATCAAATGCTAATTTAGCAGCATTGCTGCAATGAAAGTAGCTGGCACTGATTTTCTAACACAAAATAGCTTTCTACAACATGAAAACACTTGTCTTCACCTGCTACACAAACCAAGTCTTTGACAAATCATTTTTGCTGTTGATGTGTATTTTATAGTCAGTGCTCATTGTTCAGTTAGATCTGTGCTGCCAGGTATTTCTCTGCTCTTGAGTGCAGGACCATGCACCTCAACTACACAAAATGGTAAGCAAGGCTTCCCATTTAGATGGGAACAATTTTCAGACTGGAAATTACCACTTATTAAAGTGACAGAGACACCATGAAACAATGTTAGAGCTAGAACCCTCTGCAGTCCTTCATACCACTGTCTCTTCCCTAGAGAAACATCTGTTGCTTGTTGGAAGGTCTCATGCTAAATGATCAGGCTTTAACCAGCAGGAAGATTTGATTACAAGTCAATAAAAAGCAGCACTACTAATGGGCAATAGGTGGCCACATTGTTTACAGAACATTATGGCTACCTCCTGGGCATCACATAGGCTGGGGTTTAGTACAACGTGTTTGCTTTCAGCAGAAAATAATCAATTAGTAACTATAAGAATACAATGAAGCCAGATCAAGTGGATTGTGAACACACACAGCACAGCCTGAGTTAAGAGAGAGGGAAAAAGTTATTTGTAGAAGGAAGGTTACAGAGGCAAACAGCAAAGTGACACCTAAAATAAAAGTTCTGCTATGAAGGTCTCCTGTCCTGTCTCAGTCTCTAGAGGGGCAGATAATGCACTTCATGAGTTCTATCTATTATATATTTGCTTAACAAAACCTTTTAGCATCTGCTGACAATAAAAGGACTTCAGGAAAGTCACGTGATCACCAGTCTCACTGCATGATCTCACCTTTCAGTTGAGGTTCTCTGCAAGAACTACTCTTTATGTCTTAGCCACCAACTACGTATGGGCCTTTCCAAAGGAAAGCTTGGAGAAGAGGAGGCTGAGGGGTGACCTTATTAATGTTTATAAATATGTAAAGGGTGAGAGTCAGGAGGACAGAGCCAAGCTCTTCTCAGTGATGGCCAGCGATAGGACAAGGGGAAACAGGTGCAGGCTGGAGCATAGGAAGTTCCATGTGAACATAAGGAGGAACTTTTTCACTGTGAGGGTGACAGAGCCCTGGCACAGGCTGCCCAGAGAGGCTGTGGAGTCTCTTTCTCTGGAGACATTCAAAACCTGCCTGGATGTGTTCCTGTGTGATTTAGTCTAGGCGATCCTGCTCTGGCAGGGGGGTTGGACTAGATATCTTCCAAGGTCCCTTCCAACCCCTAATATTCTGTGATTCTGTGAATATGAGTCATAGCAGAAACACTACCTGATTGGTGCCTGGTTTTCTTGAATTGGCATGCCAGAAAAGGTCTTTTTTCTTGACAGATATTCTTCAACTTTTTGTCGTCTTTGTTCTAGTGGGTTTAAAAAAAAAAAAAGACATTACATTTACAGCTAAAATAGTAATACCAGACAAACTTTGTCTTTTATAAAAAAAAAAAAAAGGAAGTGCAATTAGAGAAACATAAAGACATCATGAGCACATCATGAAACATATACAATGGATTAAGAAAGCCTTTATTTTAACATTGGACTCTTTGATAACTTACACATTCTCTCATTTCTTGCAAAAAGCCTATGTTCAACAGGGGGTTGAATGTAATTTCACAGCTGTACAAGATGGCTGTTTTGCTGCATTAAGCTAAAAGAAACAGGATTTTGTAGTGAGAAGACATCAGGCTCTTTATTTTACTTTCTGGATGCCTGTCCTGTATTTCACATACTTACTGTTGGTACAGCAAACACACTTTTCACTTGTGACAGTAGAAAGGTACATATAGTACACATGAAAGACATCATGCACATGAATGAAAATCATTGGCTTCTCTTTCATTGACACTTGGGTGTCCCCACAAGTGTCGGACCAATGGGAGTGGTAATAACAGCACAAAGTGATCGTGGAACACTCTTAAGCCAGCTGTCACTGCCTTAATACAGAAAGTCATTCCAGAACAGGATATTATTTCCCACATTTCCACTGGCTGGCTGCACACCAGAGACTTATGTCCTTCATAGATCAACAATGTAGTTCTTTTACAGAAACCTTTTCTTATTCCAGTATGGAGCTGGTAAACTTGGCTTGCTGGAGGCAGCTGGGATAAGATGGTCCTGCCAGCCAAAGCAAACTCAAGCATCCAAACAGGCACTCAAGTCAGCTAAGACTCGAATCTGTTGCACATGCAATGGGGTGTGACAGCAAGAAGTTAAAGTGACATCTTTGCAAAGAGACTCAGAAGGGGATTCAGGTTTTATATGCAAGTCCACTGAATGATCCTGCCTATGATGGAGGATGGCACAGGAGCTCCAGAATGCTGCAAAGGAGCTGTTATTCTCAGTCAAAGATGCCACTGTGGTTACTTACCTCATTCTGGGTGCAACTTTTTACCATGGAGAGTATGCAATCAGGTGCTTATGGTTTTTTGGGGATTAATATTCAGGTCCCCAAAGGCAGGAATAGTTTAGCAGTCTCTCCTGGATGAATTTCAGTAAAGCAGAAGAGTTCTTTAGCTGTCATATTTTGTCTTATCCATTGTTCTTGATTCACACTTCAGAAATCGCTGCGAGGCCCAGCAACACATTCCCTCAATGCTGAAACTCTTCTCTATTACTGAAATTCACTTTAGCCAAAGAACCACCTCCTAGTATGGGAGGAGCTGGAAAACAAGTTCTCTCTCGTGCACTGACACACCAAGGCTGAAACACGAGGCCAGCAAAGCGGGTCAAGACCTAGGCTTGCTGCGCTTCCCTTCCGATACGGTGCTCTGTTAGTACAGGTGTCAAAGCCCACCCTGAGAGCCAGCGTACACCCCCTGCTTCTGAAGGGGTGCGCCCCAGAGGCCTGCCCGCCGAGAGATGCCGCACAGCAGCCAGCAGCTCAGCGTGAGTCCTATAGAGCCCCCTGGGCACCTTCTGCTTTGGGAACTCAGGTCTCACCGACGCCAAACTGCACAGCCCCATCAAAGCAGTTCAGCTCGTTTAACTCGCGGTAGCCAGGCCGGTCAGAAAGCGCTAAGCAGGAGGGTACAAGCCTAGGTCGGATGCTCTTCAGTTAGAGCGCGCCCCTTATCGCGAAGAAAGGATTGCACGCCGGCAGCCCTGCCTGGGCGGGCGGGCGCGCACCGGCCCCAGCCCTGCGACCTGGGGTCAAGTCTCATCGACCCGCTCGCACCGGTCAGAAGCTCCGTAGCGGGCGCTACCGCGGATACCACCCCGAAAGTGCAGCCGCTTGCCCGCACCTCCCGCTCCCAGGGAGAACGGCCGACTCCCCTCTCCCACCGGCACCCGCTCCTCCCTTACCCGCCGCGGCCTCAACCGGAGCTATGCGGGGCGGCAGGGACAGACGACCACCACCGTCAGCCCCGCGCGGCTGCGAACGGAGAGCGGCTCAGCCCCTGGGAGCTCCGTGTCCTGGTACCCGCCCCACAGCCTCACCTCGGTACGCCGGGTCGGACCTGCGGCTAACGGGGAGCCGGAGAGAGGAGCGCAAGGCCATAACCGCCCGCGGCACGCAGGGGGTCGAGATGGCGGTTTGAATCACCCGTCGCACAGCGCCTCCCTGATTGGCCCTGCCGCGGGACTTGAACTGGCCAATGGCGAGCGGGAGGGCGGTGCCGTGTGCGTGTGGCGCGGCGGTCGGGCCTGCAGGGGGCGCGTGGAGGTATCGGGTGGGTGCGGCGGGGGGTGGCGCGAGAGGCGGGGCGGAGGCTCCGGCCGCCGCGGGAAGATGGCGGCTGTTCCTCGGGATGCCGCTAGGGGGCGCGGGGCGGCCGCGGATGGGGCGTGCTCACCCGGCGGCTGCGGGCTGGGAGCAGCGGCTGCGGCCTGCTCTGCTGGCGGCGGCGAGGGAGGGGAAGGGGCTGCGCTCCGGCCATGGACAGGTTCGCGTGGACCAGCGGGTTGCTGGAGCTGGGGGAGACGCTGGTGGTCCAGCAGCGCGGCGTGCGTCTCTACGACGGGGAGGAGAAGGTGACAGGAGCGGCCCTGCGCGGGGCCTGGTGGCGCGGCGGGGGGGAGCCGGCGCGAGGGAGGGAAGGGGAAAGGGCGCAGCCGCGGGCCCCGTGCGGCAGGACCTGACTGTGGGTGGTATGGGGCGGAGGGGAGGGGGAGGGTGCGAAGGGGCCCGGTCTACAGGCGGAGCAGCAATCGGAGGTTTTGCTCCAGAGTCTGGTAGGGTTTGGCTCTGTCAGGACATCGTTAGGGAGGGGATCCAAGCTTTGTGGGACCGAGAAGGGCCTTGGGCGCTATGTGCCACACGGGGGGAGAGCTGGCATCCCCCTGGGGCGTGTGTAGCTGGTGTCACTCTCGTGAAGCTTGATGTCCGCTGCCGGGGCTGTCACCATCTTCCTGTCCAGGGACTGAGCACTTCCCCCGCATTCTCCACACAACAAGCTGACCTCGTTTGATACTGGGCACAGGGCACACCATACAGTGCACACTGGAGTCACCCTGGGAGCTGTAAAATGCTCTCTTCCTCTGGTCTCAAAGGGTGCTGTCTTGACCTTTGGTCATATCTGGGCCTACTCACTGCTTTCCTTCACTGCTGGGGTAACTCTCCATCTCTTTGTTTTTCCATGCTACAGTAGCTGCATACCCTCATAAAAAAGCTGTGAAAACCTGCCTCAGGTTTTACAAGTAGGAAGCAATTTGCTAACACAGATTTTCCTCATATTTATTGCTGCCAAATAAATAAAAAACTTTTTAACAGTGAAATGAATCAATGGGTTTCTTTGCTTCTTTGCATAACTTTTACTTTCGTTGTCAGCAAACAGCATTCCAAAGCCAGTAGCCCTGTTTAAAATAGGGTATTTATGAATGTTTGTGTATGTTGTACAGCATATGGAGGGAGGATCCTTCAGGATTTCCTGGGGGAAAGTTTATACAGTTGAAAAAGGAAGCCTTTTGTCTGTCCATCTAATCTTTTGTACTCATTTTCTCCGTTGTTTCTAAAACTTTATTTACTGTGTTTTTTGAAAAAAGAAAAAAAAAGAGGGGTTCTCAAAATATTGACTTGGTGAATCTGACTGTGGTAATGTGTAATGTTTCCAAGATCAGTATTTATGCAACTTACTGGTTAAATTTTTTGTTGATGTGTTTTATTTTTCCTGTCTAGGTGAAATTTGATAGTGGAGTATTACTGCTTAGCACACACAGACTAATCTGGAGGGATCAGAAGAATCATGTAAGTCCTGCTTTTGTCTCTCTTACACCATTCACTTGCAAATTCCATAATAAGCAACAGGTAGCTTGACACGAAAACATGGCACACAGAAGGAGGTTTTTCTTTCTTTTATGTGTGGTTTTTTTTACAAGTATAATCCATTTTTTGGGCTCACAGTGTAAAGAAAATAAAAGAGAGGTATGTTTTTTGTCATTATTTTTACCCAGAAGTACCATTTTGCCTGTATTTAAAGTGTCCAGCACTATGTGGGCATTTCACAAACAGTAACCTGTCCTATGTAACAGCTGCAAAATCTGAAGCCATAGAATAATCTAAATAGGTTGTATGAAGAGCTTTTAGAACAGGAAGAACAGACCATGTTTTTTCCCAATGAGGGATTTACTCATTAGTCAGAGTTCCTGCATGTGTACCCTCCTAATCTTCAATTTAATGAGTGTTTAATCATTTTATACCAAGAGGAATAATTTTGGTGGTGGGGATGGAGAGGGCCCAGTAACAGTGTTCATTGTAACGTGGTGTTAGGCACACCCTATTGGGAGATGGAAGAGAGGTACAAAGAGGGAATGTAACCCATGGTTCCTGTGTTCTGGGTGACTGTCAATCACTGTGCAGAAGACCAACATTCACCAAAGGACACTCACCAAAACAAGGCCAGGCACCTTAGATGCCTTGAATTTCTCTCTTGAGCGATTTCTGTCTCAGATGCAAATAGGAAAAGTTTAGCCTGAGTAGATTAATGTCCCACAGATGGATGCAGTCTAGTTTATTGCTCTGCTTTGTTTTGTCTAAAGCACAGTCTAAAAGATGTGTGTTGAGATGCATCAACTGCTGGATTGCGTCCTTAGATGTAGGATAGATGGAGAAATTTCTATTCCTCTCAGTCTAGTGTTGCAGACAATCAAGACTTAGAAGACTGGTGCTTTAGGATATTGGTTTAGCTCCCAAAGTAACATCAGTGCAAAAATGCTAAGATCCTGTGAGCGTTGTGCACCTACAGGGATATGCTGCAGTAGTGTGCAAATTTTAGTGTTTACATTTTAAACTTAGGTACCAAAGATTTGTTTAATTCCTGAGTCCTCCTGTGACTCAAGCTTGAGGTGTCAAAAGTTGATACACTGACACTTGTTTTTTTTTATTATCTAGAACTCAGTGTCACCTTTGTTTCAAGTTTTCTACTTATATTTCTCTTTAATAGAGTGTTTCTGTTGTTGCCATCCTATTTCACTGGGAGTGCCTCAGGCAGCACCTGTAGAACGCTTGGCTTCAAAGAGTGAATCATAGAATCATAGAATGGTCTGGGTTGGAAGGGACCCCAAGGATTATAGAGCTCCAGCCCCCCTGCCACAGGCACGGCCACCAACCTCCAGGCCTGGATCTACACAGGGTTGACAAGGGCCCCATCCAACCTGGCCTTGAACACTTCCAGGGATGGGGCATCCACTACTTCTCTGGGCAGCCTGTTCCAGCACCTCACCACTCTCTCTGTAAAAAACTTCCCCGTAATATCTAATCTAAACCTTCCTTCCTTTAGTTTTAGTCCATTCCCCCTTGTCCTGCCATTATCTGCCCTTTTAAAAAGTTGAATCCCCTCCTGCTTATAAGCTCCCTTCAGGTACTGGAAGGCTGCAATGAGGTCCCCCTGCAGCCTTTTCTTCTCCAGGCTGAACAAGCCCAGCTCCCTCAGCCTCTCTTTGTAGGGGAGGTGCTCCAGCCCTCTTAATCATCCTCATGGCCTCCTCTGAACCCTCTCCAACAGTTCCACATCTTTCTTGTATTGGGGGCCCCAGATCTGGACACAGGACTCCAGATGGGGCCTCACGAGGGCAGAGTAGAGAGGGACAATCACCTCCCTGTCCCTGCTGGCCACCCCTCTTCTAATGGAGCCCAGGATACCATTGGCCTTGCGAGCTGCAAGAGCACACTGCTGGCTAATGTTAAGTTTCTCATCCACCAGAATCCCCAAGTCCTTCTCAGCAGGGCTGCTCTCAAGAAGCTCTTCTCCCAGTCTGTATCTATGTCTGGGATTCTTCCGGCCCAAGTGCAACATCTTACACTTGTCAGTGTTGAACCTCATTAGGTTTCCCCGGGCCCATCTTTCCAGCCTGTCAAGATCATGTGGCTGTAATTTCACTTGTGTTTGCATTGATTATTCCAGGAGTGCTGCATTGCTGTACCTCTGTCTCAGGTCGTCTTTATTGAAGAGCAAGCAGCTGGGATAGGAAAAAGGTACGCTGATGGTCACTGTCTCTTTCAGATGGGTGGTTTGCCCCATAGGTACCCAAGATTGTGTATTAATTCATGGTAGCTTCCTTTTGCAAGCCAAGTTTCCAGAGGGACAGCCACAAGGACCTGCTTTCCTCACTTGAGGTCAAATGTGGAAGAGAGTCATGACAAAGCAGGGATTGATGTGATTTGTTAAATCACTGTCTTGCAATCACGAGACAAGTACGTATTCTAGCTCGCTGTTTTCATTTGATTAGTCATAAATGATAACAGTGATTTTGCTGGATCCAAATTTGAAAGCTAATTTTAGTCCTTCATACCACAGAACTGATTTGGGATAGAAACTCTGCCAGATCCCCTATTATATAACTGTAATTGACCATATGATTGATTTGGAGCATGCAAATGCTAATGATGGTTAGAGGGAACTCAAATGTTTCCACTCACTTGAATAACTAATTCGGTATGGTATGTGTATAAAGAGGTTTCACAAGAAAAAGAGGGGAAAAAAATTAACTGGAGAAATATATGTAGTTGACATCTGCTTGCAGCCGACAGTTAGGTGGGTACAGTAATATGCCAGGGGTATCCAGAAGAAATCAGGTAATTCAGTAATGCTGGAGAAGTCATATAAATGAAGACCCATGGAAAAAGTATCAGTAAAATGAGACAGGAATGACAGACCTGTGGTCACGCTGTGACAGCAGTCTTTCATGTTCCTAAAATAACATTATCTCCAGGTTTGTTTTGGTGGTAGGTGTCGTTTTAGACAGTTGTTTCCATGTATCTTACCTTTGAATGTTGGTTTTGGACGAATTCACCTACAGTGTTCATAAGTGACAATACACAAGTGGAATAGATTAAACATAATATTGAGACCTTTTGGTTTCCTGTGACAAAGATAGTGTGTTTTGGCAGTGGTCATTGCAAGTCAAAAGCCAAATCAGATGACTACTTGACAATTAGTTTATATCTCAACTAAAAAAATTTTTAGAAATTATTGCTTGAAATGTTAAATTTTTTTCATTTTTTAAGAATTTATGGTGAGTACATTTTAAATTTGTCAGGTGTTTTTCTGTTTTAGAGGTTATGGTAGTTTTTATGCAAGATCATCAGTCAAAATACTTAAACGATGTAAGAAGTAGAGCATCATTTTATGTACTATAGCTCTTACATGAGCTGAAGTTAATGCAGGTTTTGATTAAATGGTTAACTGTGATTTTTAGAAACAATTTTTTTTTTAGGTATTACAGAAAGTTACCTCTTCTCTTTTCTCAACTTTTTTCTTAGTGCCAAAATAGTAGTTCATCTTCATCCTGCTTCTTCAAACAAAGAGCCTGGTCCATTCCAAAGCAGCAAATACTCCTACATCAAGCTTTCTTTCAAAGAACATGGGCAGATTGAGGTAAGTTTCATACCATGCAAGCCCAGCATATCAGATCTTCGGACATGCCATTCTCCTCTTGTTGTGGTAGTGATAGTTTTCCATGATCTTTCCATGTTTACTTTGGAGGTGGAGCTTTTTCGATACATCCTTTTTGAAGTCAAAATACTGTTGAGCCTACAGGGCTCTATACTTAGGTTAAATAAAGCAAATAGAGTTCCAAAAATGTCAGGAGGCACTATTAGGCTTTGTCTTTATTTTAACAGGTTTAATATAATCTTATACTTCCTTTTGTAATCTTTTAAATTGAACACAGGACTTTCCAAGATGACATCTCTGAAGTCTGTTAGGTGTTTAACAGGGTGAAAAACAGTTCTTTGTAGCTAACAAGGACTGAACAGGAATCAAGCAACTTATGCCTAATAATCTCTAATTTTATTGCTGAACACTTTTTGTTGTGTTGTCCCAGAGGTTTGTTGCATTTTGTGTTTTATAAATACTTTTTTTAACCTACACCAAATCTCAAAGACTTTGCACGTTCTAAAAACACACCATATTTTTTTAGAATAAGGCTTATCCTAAAAGACAAATCGCATTCTGTAAACAAATGTTGCAGTAGAAGATCCTCACTTGAAGACACTGCAAACTTAAACTGAAAAATGAAAAAAGCTCTACCTGTTCACTGAAAACAATGCCTAGTTATAACTGAATAGGTAATTGTAATCTTATTTATTTTAATGTTTGTGTCTGAGAATCAAACTTACTGTTCTTACTGGTTACGTAACATATCCGTTACATTCCAGCTCTTTTCTTTATGACTTCAGAATGCTCTCCTGTGAACTTTGAACAACCATAAGAATGGAATAGGTTTTCTTTCTGGATTTTGGTCAGTGATAACTACTTAACTAATACCTTCATCCTTTATTAGCAATAAACAAATCATGTAACTGATCTATGTGGTTGTCTTTTCATCAGTCCAGTGACTACTGATACATTTTTCTTCCTTTTAAGAGCATGCCTTTGAGCAGACCTTGACATTTTTAACTTTAGCATGTTTTGGAACATTCTGAACATCTGAAAAAAAACTATTGAAGTACTCAGGCAAGTTGAACTAGTAACTACATGGCTCCTCCTCTAATGCATATGTTCTCGAAGACTGGACAGTAAGAATCCAGATAATGAATGTTGTACTGTGGATATGTTACCATGCTTTTCTTCCAGTGAAGTTTGTTTCATCTCTCACCAAGATGCTAAACATACCCAGAGGTACTCTGCACAGTTCGTGAAACATCTGTTGTTTAATGTTTGCAGTTTTATAGACGGTTATCAGAAGAAATCACACAAAGGAGATGGGAGAACATGCCTACTGGTCAGGCCATTCAAGTTAACAAGGATCCACGGGTATGTGCAGAGCTTCTTACATCCTCTGTATGTCCCATGTCACTTTGGTTAGCTTAAGGAGAATCCCCAAGTTATCCCTTGTCCCTTTTCTTGCTGTCCCCATATCATAGAATCATAGAATGGTCTGGGTTGGAAGGGCCCCCAAGGATCATAGAGCTCCAACCCCCCTGCCACAGGCAGGGCTACCAACCTCCAGGCCTGGATCTACACAAGGTTGTTCAGGGCCCCATGCAACCTGGCCTTGAACACTTCCAGGGATGGGGCATCCACTACTTCTCTGGGCAGCCTGTTCCAGCACCTCACCACTCTTTCTGTAAAAAACTTCCCCCTAATATCTAATCTAAACCTTCCTTCCTTTAGTTTTAATCCATTCCCCCTTGTCCTGCCATTATCTACCCTTTTAAAAAGTTGAATCCCCTCCTGCTTATAAGCTCCCTTCAGGTACTGGAAGGCTGCAGTGAGGTCCCCCCGCAGCCTTCTCTTCTCTTCATATGGCATGCCTCTCTAGCCAGCGCTGTGGGCATGGGTAGGAATTCAGCTTTACTCAGCCTGTTTCTTCACTGGCACAAAGGAGTTTCTCCTTTGTGGTTTCCACCTAATAGAGAACACTGTGGCCCCTCTTCCTCGAGTTTGTTCAGTAGTTGATAATGAGCTCCATTTTTTTATGGAGTCAGACACGTGCGCACACACACACACACACAAACACATATTTCTATATGTATGTAAATATTTCTATATAATTTTATTCATCATGAGAGATAGAAAGATGCCGAAGGATTTTGGTTCTTAATAGTGACTTCTGTTCAGGTTTTTTTTGCAGCTGGAAGTGAAATATATATCACGTAACTTACAGTTGTTTGGAACCTGTATGTTTGATTTAAATGTATGTTCTAAATGGACAGTTATGGAGCATCTCTTTGTCATATGTTAGATTGCCTTCATCTGTCTGCATAATTACAGGTTATAAACTCTGAGAAGCGTGGATGTTTCTCTCTATGAATATATTGAACATGTAGCACTGTGAATTAAATAGGGTGATTTAAACATTGTTCAATGTCAAATCACGTGTCATCCTTTGTAAATGTAGTACATATTAACGTGGTAGTACCTAATGGGGAAGCCTGTACTCTGCATCAGGAATCACTTAATGAAGATGCTTTACCTCTGTTCTTACTCTTGACTCCCAGCAAATTATTGACAGCCGTGCTAAGCACTTAGGTACCAGTCTTTCTAAAACACATTTGGCATCAAATGAAAGATTCATCGTATCATACTGATACTTCTCAGCAAGGTAAATTAGATTGCACTTAGTGTGTTTCTGTGAAACTGCTTCTGTAGGCTAGATCTCTTGAGGTAACCATATTTGGATACACTTACACATTTCCACAGCTCTAGTACAGATGTTCATGTGGGCTTGAGAGGCTTTAATTGGGATGAGCTGGAATGCTCAGTCTGGATCAGGTTATTGAGCATCTTCATATTTACACCTTCAATACGTTGATTATCAGTCTACTATAACAAATTCTTATGTGCCTTACGCCTGTTTTATTTTTTGACACTGGCTTAAAAATATTTTGAAGCAATATATGAAATACTGTATGTATGATAGCAGTTCTTTGGGGGAACATTTCCTGTCTTTTAATGTAAGGTTTTTTCACAGAGAGGCAGATGAGAAAACTTAGCATTTCCTATTTTGATTCCTTTCATTATTTTCTTTTGCAGGCAGGAAGAATAAGGGCTGTAGGAATTGTAGGGATCGAAAGGAAATTGGAGGAAAAAAGAAAAGAGACTGACAAAAACATTTCCGAGGTAAATACTACTGAAGTTTCAGGGCCAAGCACCTGTCTGAGCTATTTACATTCATTCACACTTTCTTTTAGGGCCATCTGAAACTATTCATTGTTTTTGCTGAGAAGTCTGGTTTGATAAGGAGTGTATAATTTACAGTTACTTACTTTGTTTAACTGTCTTTTCAGTATATGTAAAGGTATATAATTTAAACAGTTCCTTTCAAGAATGCCTTTCTTTGCAACTAACAGTGTGCATTTATAAAATGTATTTATAAAATTAATCTTGGTAGAATTTGGATTCTGAATTCAATGACTTTTCACCAGGGAACAGAACACAAAGGCATCGGCAGAAAGCAATTACTACAAGTTTGGGTTTTTTTTCCTTCCTTTTTTTTTTACAGCTAATTTTGATTTCAATTGAAAAATTTTTACATATTAAGAATACACTGATCCTAGTGTCTGCACATAACTGTGGTGAAGTTAGGTTTTCATCTCAGTTTTTACAGGTGAGATTTAGGCTTACAGTAAAATGTTCTGCAGTCCAGGCATCAGCAAGATGTTACAAGTATCTTAGCAGGAACCTGGGCTAGATGGAGACTGTCCTTTTCCCCAGAAACAGCCCAGCAGGTGAATTAACAGATACCAATACTGATGGACAACAGAGGCAGTTAATTTCTTCATCTACACCTGGGAGCATTATCCTCAAAAATAGTCTGGTTCTGTTCTGGTAATGGAGATTACCAGAGGAGTAGTCATAATGCATATGCAAGAGATTTGGTCTTGTGGCAGAGCTTTGTGGGATATTCAGTGTGCCACAGCAAAAAAGGCATTCACTGCTCTGATATGTACAAGAAGATTATCATTCCTCTGCAGGCCACAGGCAGTTTCACATACTGGCAGCATTAAACTTTTTGCTTTCTGCTTATGAGGAACGTAATGAATGAAGTTGTGTGTGTAGTTCAAAAGGTATTGTGGTTACATGCATGTGGATACAGTTCAAAAGGTATTGTCTGGTTATTTTTTCCTTTAGTAGTTTTGTCTGAGAGTAAAAGAAGCCCATTTATATGTGTTGTATGAACGGAGGAAAACCATGGCTTGTAAAATCCTGCCTTCCTCCAGCTTTAAATGTTATAAATGACTTAATTTAAAAAATGGTGCCCTGGCTTCCAGGAAAAGGCTTCCTGCATCTGCTGTTCCCTGCTGATAAGAATCCAGTTCTTTAGCCTTTGTTTATCTGAGGAAGTTCCTGTTAGGTGTGTGCACATTCCCCTTTGTTTCCAGGCCTGCCCTTGGTGAGTCAGGCAGAGGAGGAGTTAGACACAGCGTGCTGTTTATGTAGCTAAATCAAGGGTTCTTTTGATGAATGATGTTTTCATGCAGGTTATTGAGATTAGTAATAAGCTGTAAAAGGCCTTGTTAGAAAACTTTCTGTTGATATCATATACAAGTACAGTAGAAGGGCTGTGATTTACGCTAGAGATTGGGAAATCTATTGTAAATTTTTGAATTTGGAGATTAGGAAGAAGAAATATTCCAAAGAGAAGCTTTTGTTCTAGTAGTGGTAGATTATTGTTATATGGTAGTGTATTTTCTTTTCTCCCCTTGGTCCCACTTACTTTTGGATACCTAACTTAGGTGCCAGGTGTTAAAGAGGTTAGACTTCTCCAGTCAGAGGAGAAATACTGGCAACATTAGGAGGGATGCAGATGAAAAGCAAACGCTCTCTCTTCCTGGAGGCATCTTTCTCTTCCTTGTGTGTTGAATCTCAGACCAATAAACTTTGAAATAAAGGACCTAAATGAAGAAGGCAACAATTGGGTCTTCCTGCACAAATTCTGCTAATATGTGTTTTTGTAGTTGGGGATTAGTCAGAATAAGGTGAGAATCACATAGAAGCAATGACTAGAAGCTGTAGGCAAGATGTATCTCTGGTCATTTGACATATTCTGAACAACCTTCTGTACTTGTGACTGGAAGAATTGGGTGCTGCTCTTAGGCAAGCTTTCACTGAAAAGCTTCAGGAATTTTGCTGACATCACCTATTCAAAAAAGGTTGTTTGAGAAGGTTGGCTGCTCTGGCACGTTGTGTGTTTGAGAGAAGCGGGTGAGAAGGCTGAGAGTGTGAGCCTGAGGGTGGGAGAAATGAGAGTTGCTTTACAATGTAGTTCCATTAATAGAGTTGCAAACACTTGTATATTTTTAACATGAATTTTTTAATGCTAGCTGCTTAGCATTACTAAGACTTCTGAATTTCATTGCACCTTAAGCATTTTTTTAAAGTCTGTTTTATTTAAGCATAAAAATGCCCTCTTTTGGGTTATTGTAGGACTGTTTTATTTGAGGCTGTAGCAGTTTACTAAGCTTTAATACATTTGATATAATTGTGGATACCCAGTTTATTTAGTATTTTTTTGTGGAGACAAAATAAAAAGTTTCTTAGACTAGAAAAAATGTTTTGTACAAATAATTTTTTCCCCTTTTCTAGACGATGTTTTGGTTTTTAGGTCCAACAACAACAGAGCTTTCAGAGGATGCTTTTAATCTAGTTTTTATCTTCATTTACTTAAATCTGATCATTTGTCTCATGGACCTTATTCCTTTTTTTTTTTTTTTAAGTTGTTTTCTGTTTATTATGGTACCACCACTGTTCTATGTATGATACTTAAAAGATGTTCCCACACATTTTCAGAGGTTTTGTCTCTGAAGTTACAGAGACATATGAAAGCATATATCCTCTTCCTTGCTCATTTGAAATTACTATTTCTTACTAACAGAGTAACATCTACTGATGAAAGTAAAACTCGTCTTGCCAGGCAGAGTACTCCTGTAGCTTTACAGCTGGCTTGCTGCTGGCCAGAAACAATAAATCTCTTTGAGTGAGGGGTAACTGTTGGAAGAAAACTTACCATCACCACCAAGAACCTGCTCCTAGCTTTTAGGAGACCATCATAAACTTGGACAGTTTAATCTTTTCTGTATCTTACTGTTCCTTCCTACCATATGGATTTCAGAAATAATGAACTAGTGTTCACATACTAGAAAAGCCTATAGTTCTTTGATTCATTTCTTCATTCTTTGTTGTTTATGGATTTCATAATTAAAACCTGACATACACCAGCTATATCAACCAATTATATGTAATAGCTCACTTTATAACACACCGATCTAAAGGGAAGAGCAGCTCTCACCAGTAGTCTGGATAGATGGACAAAGGCAGCTCACTGTATCTATGAAGCTGAATCCTGTAATTATACTGATCTGCAATACCTGCTTTTTATTTCAGGCTTTTGAGGACCTTAGCAAACTAATGGAGAAGGTATGACATGTGTCACTTATCCAGGTAGACTTATGCCTGTATTCTCAGCTTTGAGGATGTTTTCTCTGTTAAGCTGAAAGTTGACTTACCTATGTGACTTTCTTGATAGGCTAAGGAAATGGTGGAGTTATCCAAGTCAATAGCTAATAAGATTAAAGAAAAACAAGGTGACATCACTGAGGATGAGGTAAATTAATTTTGGTTTTAAAGTCAACAGAAACGTTCCTGTGCAAAGCAAAAAGCTGTTCAATTAATAAATGTAATGTTAATAAGGAACACTTCATGGTTGGGTTTTTTGTGTTGTAATTCTACAGAAAGTAAAGGAAAGTTACTTCTTTGGTGTTAGCTTTTCTTTTTGCCCCTTCTTAAAAGCAAAGGTTTTAATGCCTTTGTGTAAATTTTTGGGTTTTTGACCAGCAGACCTCAAAAAAAATTGTGTTAAGCCTTGCTTTCTCTTTGCTAGTAACTGGCTTTATTGGTAGCAAACTGAATGCATTTATTTGCCCAAAATGCCTTGTAGTAATAAAATCAAGGACCCTTAAAAAACCAGAATCTTCACTAACTGATGTACTTTTAAACTTACTTCTTTACCTTAGACTATTAGGTTCAAGTCCTATCTACTGAGCATGGGTATAGCTAATCCAGTTACTAGGGAAACATACGGATCTGGAACACATTACCACATGCAACTGGCGAAGCAGCTAGCTGGGATACTGCAGACACCCTTAGAGGTAAAGTACCCCCTTTTGCACCAGCATCTTCCCTGTGTTGCTGTAACTGTGCCTTGGCTGTAGGACTGTGAACGTCCTTGTCTTTTGAAAGTCTCAGATTTAGCAGTACAGCCTTGTATTAAGCAGTTATGGAAGGAATATATGTGCTCTTTCTGAATAGGAAAGTTTAAATGTGTGTAAGAATTTTTCTTTGGAGTAACGATGTCTCAGCTTCTGAGTTCTGAATTCTCAGTGATATCTAGAAAATCACATTAGCTGTCTTTCCCTGTGTATGTCCCCTGCCACAGAGTATTACTTTTTTAAAGAGAGACTGAAACAACACTGGCTTTGAAAATATTGAAAATAAAAGCAGTCAGTCTTTAAACTGCTTAAAAATGACATATTTTGCAAATATAGCATGGAGTTGTTATATAGATTACACAAACCCCCCTATCCTTAGTAACAGCTCATCTTTTTATTTATCTGAAGCTGTTAGAGAAATCAGGATTCTCAACAAAAAGTTAAGTTTCAGGGTGAAACTTAGAAGGCTATGTGTCTAGTAAAAAGCATTTATTATATTACAGTATTTTTCTGAAAGTTGTGTGCTACCAAGTGTGATCAGAATGGAAAACAGGGTGTCTGAAAAGTAAAAGTGGTAATTTGATTGATAGGTTTAATATATTGATCTTCCTTGTTCCTGTGATTTATTCTCCTTTAAAATCCAAGTGTTTCACAGTCTTTGGATGTAGTATCAGTGGTTTGCATTTTATAATTATTAGAGAGAGATACAACCTAACAACCTAGCACTCACATCAGACATCACAGAATCGTAGGGGTTGGGAGGGACCTACAGAGATCATCGGGTACGTGGTATTGCCTGGGTAGTTTTTTTTCATTAAACCCCATGATCTAGCTCCTCTGTTTTACATGTTTAATTAGTCAAATGCAGGTTGAGATACTGTGTTTACTAGGTTAATGGTTAATGCTACTTGTCTTACCAGTCTTGTGCTTCACACAGGAGCGAGGAGGGATCATGTCACTTACAGAAGTGTACTGTCTGGTAAATCGTGCACGAGGATTAGAGGTGAGCATTCTTTTCTATTCAAGAACTTACAAAGTTTTATAAGGTAATTAAAGAAACAGCATTAAAATGTTCCCTGCCAGTTGCTCGCTCTACCTGTCGAACAGCATCAACTGATCAGCCCTTTATTAAAAATAGGAATTTTTACCTTTTTTTCCTTTCTCCTCCTTTCTTGTAATGTTTATGCATCCTGTACAAGTTGTGTATAATATGTGCTTTTTATAATACCATATAAAAGGGAAAACCTCTCCTTATCTGGAAAGAAAACTGCAACTACAGAGAACACTAAAGAATAGTGAATGTTAGTTTGGGGTTTGTTTTCTGTTTTTTTACAAAATACGTCAATTCTTTCTGTAAATAGGGCAAGAATGATTATTATAGAACACATAGCAAGGGAACAGAAAGGGGCATAGAAGCCAAGAAAACAGACTGGACAATAGAGAGGAAGAAAATTAACAATGTTATGTAGCATGGTGTATTTTACAGCTGTAGTTATTAGAACTGTTTGTTTTGGTGTTGGGCTGTATACTTGAAATGTAAGCTGCAAATAAATATGTTTTATTATTTTAATAGTTGCTGTCACCAGAAGATTTAGTAAATGCTTGTAAGATGCTGGAGTCACTGAAATTACCACTAAGGTAAGAGCTTTACAGATGTATTTATAAAACAGGGCACTCATCAGCCAGACTGTCCTGCTTGGATGACTTAATATTTTACCTGCAGTAGATTGGGTTTCTTTGTCCTTAAACAAAGTCATCCTTTGCTTGAAGGATGCTGCTGTATGCACCAGCATCCACTCCACATTAAAAGATGAATCTTTAACCATGGTTCACTTTGCTAGGAAGACAATAGCTTTTCACTTCAAACAGAATTTGTTTTCAGGTTGTGAGTAGTGTTTAACTAAGCCCAAACATACGCCCTGCCCTTTTCATTCTCTTCAAATTTTGAATATGCTTTTAATGCTCAGTTAATTTTACAGAGCTCAGAGCTTTGGGGTTGGTTGCTTGGTTTTTTTCCCCTTTTGTTATGTGGTTATAGGTGTGGATGCATCAAAAACGTGACCATAGGTGGTGTGCATAGTTTTTAGTTACTTTGAGTCTCTTGATTTTAGGCTTCGGGTATTTGACAGTGGTGTGATGGTGATTGAACTCCAGTCTCATAACGAAGAGGAAATGGTAGCTTCTGCTTTAGAGACAGTAAGTGTGCTTCATTTCCTTCAGTGTTCTGACTGTGCTGGAGAAACTTAAACACATTAGGTATAAAAACCTAAGGTACAGGATTTCCTTTTGAGGTTTTGAAATACAAAATAGTCCATTTCTAAATCTTCTCACAGAAATACTTAAATAGCACTTTTCATCTTCAAAGTGCTGTGCAGGCAATAATCTTAGTCACTGCATTCTCTTTAAGGGATAAATCGCTTTTCCATATCTCTTCAAACTTTGTTAACCTCCAGCCTTCCTCCACATCTTTTGTGGTGTAGGATGAAACTCATGGCATGTATTAAGCACTTTTTTAAACAGATGTGGACTTCAGACACTGTACACAATGTTCTTGAAGGCAGTGAATGCCTTAAATGTTGATATAGGCAAATGTTTGCTTTGGGTTTATTTCAGAACCTAGTGCATTTTATATGTAACATCTTGTGCTGAGTTTGCCACGGGAAGAGTGCTCAGGCATAGAGTAGCACATGTAGAGTTAAGCTAGCTTCATCAGGGGAAAGAGACATATAAATTGCTCAGTGTGGTAAACCTTCATGGTCTTGCTACTCCTGGTCTCTAAAGTCCTGCTTTCCCATTGTACGATGCATTTTCATGCATCTTTTGTGGTGGGATTTAATTTTTTGTTTATTCACAGAGTAAAGGCTGATTCAGGGTATCCAAAGTTAAACACCAAAGAAGAGTGTGACTTGGGCAGTCAAGAAAAAATAGAGCTAAACCAGACACCTTTGCACTTACGATATAAGGAAGACCCTTCAGGGCCTTTTGCATGATAGTTAACTGCATGGCTTTCTCTCATCAAAAAAGATTTTTAGATTTGTAGAGAAATGTATATAGCTGTCTGAAAGATTCAATCCTAAATTACCAAAACTAAAATGCTTAAATCTTTCAATAAGTTAATCCTTTCTGGTTGTTTCCTTACATTTACAAGAAAAAATACCTCATCCTTTTTAGGACTTTTTTCCTGATTATTTTTGGTTTCTGAATATTTTGTTGCCTTCAGTAAGAGTGCTTATCTCCTTGAAGGAAAAGGAAAAACCTTTCTTGATAACAAATGAGGTCAACTGCAACAGATGGCACATTTATTACTGAAGTGCTGCTTTCTTTTTCTTCCATAATATGATACATTAAGTCCATAGAAAAATGCGAGGGGAGGCTTTGAATGAGGCAGGCTTGCCCATAAGGGTAAGGGAAGATGAGATCAGACTTGAGGCCAAAAGCACCCTCTTCTTCATGTATTATGTACAGTAATGTGAAACTTCAGAGAAGAAGAAGGTAAAGGAAGTCACAGGCTTTCAGAGAGGAGAGAGAGGGGTTTTGAACGGCTGGTGAAGACAGGAAAGGACACGGAAGTCAAAGGAACACAAAATCACCATTCATGAGAGTAGTGGTTTGGGAAAGAAGGATAATTAATCACCTACATGTGCATTACATTGTATAGCTGACTTCCATCCCTCAGATTTGATCACTTAGCTTCAGAAAATCTCAAGTTAAGACTAATTTAATCTTGAGTTTCTGTAAAAAGACTGCTGCTGAGAAGGACACAGAACAGACCGCTCCCCACCCAGTTATGTGGGAAGCAGGAAACAGCATCTGCATCTGGATTTACAAGTTTGCTGGAATCTGAAGCAATGGCAAAATGAAAGAATTACTAATTTGTAGGGTAATAAAACATGTTTATTTGGGGAAATTCAATACAGTAATAAGTCTAGACTTCATATCTAATATTTTAACCATCCACATGTCCAGCCTGTGTGAGAAAGTTTCATTTTAGCATGTATTAACTAGTGTGGTTGGGACAATGGGGCCAAAGTTTTGAGTCTCAAGACTGAACCTGTCTTTAGTGTCAGCTGAATGCAGTGGTGGCTTTTACTGATCCCTCTAGTATGCTGCAACATAGGGTGGAGTACTAAGGCGTCGGCCTTTTTCTGCAGGTAGTGGGGATATTTTAAACCCCGTTAAATTCTCCACTTCTATCAGAGGTGACTTAAATTTCTAAATCGATGACCTGCACTGAACAGGTCTTTAATTTCCTCACTTAGGCCTCACTGTTTGCAGAATCACTTAGTGTGGCTGGGCTGTGTAAATACTGATTGTGACAGTGCACTGCTGACTGAGCTATTCTAATTTTTCCACTCGTTTTGTCCCAAGGCATCTTTAAAAAAAATCAGAAGGAAAGGGTACCATGTGATTTTACTTGTTTTTTACAGACTTAACTCTTTACTATGTTCTGGGTTTATACTTGGCAATTTTCCCAGGACACAGAAGAGGCATTTTCAAGGGCGAACACTCAAATTACTTGTACTTTTTAAAAATGCAAACTAGTTGTCTTCACAGGGGCTTTGCTACCAATTTATCACTTCACAAGTCCAGAGCTGATTCAGTGGTTGAGAGAACTTCATTGTTCTTTTGATGCCATAGTTTGTTTATTTGTGTGTGGTGTTTTTTGACAGGTGTCTGAAAAAGGTTCTCTCACAGCTGATGAGTTTGCTAAGCTGGTGGGGATGTCTGTTCTCTTAGCCAAAGAAAGGTAAGCAATAATTGCTGTGTTTAATACCATCATTATCATGATGGCCTCAAGTAATACACTGTCTTCTTTTGCTTTTCTCTAGGCTGCTTCTTGCTGAAAAGATGGGCCATCTTTGCAGAGATGATTCAGTGGAAGGCTTGAGATTCTACCCGAATTTGTTTCTTACACAAAGCTAATGCAGTTTGTCTACAGATTGCTGTGTAAGAGTTGAACAAGAGGGCAGAATGCATCCACAAACTGACTTTAAAAGTTTTATTTTGTTAGTCAGCTGCAACAGTGATGAACATTGCAATGCTTCACAGTTCTCAGGTATCTCAAGTGCTGAACCCTCTTCAGTGGAACTGAAAGGAAATAGGAATCACTAAGTCAGAAGCATGTTAATTGTCTCAAGCCAGCTAGCTCACATTTCAAGTTGTATTTGATGAGCTCTGTAGTTTCTCCTTTCAAGAAAAGTCAGATGAAGACTCCACACATGGAAGCGGAAAGGATATCCCTGTAGTCTGCCAGGAGGGTGGGCACCCAGCAGACAGGTTACTGCACGCTCCAGTTTCAGCTTGTTTATGTCGGGAGCAACAAAGCAGACGGATGTATCCGTAGCGATAAGGAAAGTGACTTTGGTGTGTACTGAGGTATAAGGAACAAACCAGTGTAGAATGACCCTTTCTCCCTGAAGTGATGAACAGTTTTCTGAGAGAGGATCTTGGGGTTCTTGTACTTTGAGACAGAAAGAACCTGCTGCAGGAGCGAGTAACTTACGTCAATCTAGAGAACACGGTATTTATTTTGTCATGTCTTATGCGAGTACCTCAGCAAGAAGCATTGTTAGCTCAGACTTCCTCCCTTCCTCTTTCCCTGCCATCTTCCTTCCTGTCTCATTATGTTGCACTTTGGGTACCTTTTCTGTCTTCTCTTTACATAGCTGAGTGTAGTAGCTGCCTGTCGCTCTACCAGACTCTGCTTTAATGTGCTTGGTTTTTATCTTGTACTTCTAATGAAAGACCATTTGGTTTGTTTCATCAGCCTGTTATCTGTTTTGGAGAGAGAGTTCATTTGCTTACACCTTGTATGTGAAAATTATATGCTTTCAATATTGAAGGGAGAAAGAAGACTATCACCCTGTGTTCAGTAGTCAGGAGGTATCTTACTGTTTGGTATTCCTTGCCCTGTGTTCACACTGAATGCAATTTGATAGTCTTGCTTTTCATAACTCCAGTGGAGTTGTTACATTACTTTAAGATCTGTTGTCATGGTAATAATGGTAAGGGGTTGGTTATGATCCAGGTTGCTTAAATTTTTGGCATTTGGAGTTTTACTACATAACAAAATTCAAGGTATAAGCAAGAACAACATATAGGTAATTACTGTGTTTGTAATGGCCAAATCAACATTACAGAAAAGAAAAAAGGGCTTTTAAGAACCTGAAAATTTTTTCAGAACTATTTCAGTGTTACCATAGCATAGACAAGGTTTAAGAGCCTGCCAATAAGGAGTTCAGTGCAGAGATCCCTACAGTGATGACGCTTTGGGTTTGTAGGATGCTCATTTAGATCCAAGGAGTTGTGTTCTCTTACCCTTGTCACAACACAACTTTCACGCAGTGCTTTCCTTACGGCAGTTTTCATCTGTTCCATGAAGGTGCTACAACTGGTGCATTTGACATCGCTGAAGGAACCAGTTCTGCACTGTTCTTACTGTTACCCATCTAGTATCATCTCTTCAGGAGCCTTACGGCTTGCTGCTTTTCTTCATCCTCCCCACGGCCCACAGAAGAGACCCGTGCGAGGTGTGCCAAGCAGTGCACACCTGAAGAGGGACTGAAAAGCAAGCTGGTTTGTCACAACCGTTTCTTCTACCTGATACCCAAACCTCAGTCAGGGGTGAGCAGCAGTTTATGGGCTTGAACCTGTCCCCACAAGGTGGCATGTCTTCTACAGAAAGAGCCAAACCAGAAAGGAAATGCCAAGTGTAAACTCTCAGCCTCCCTTGGTCCAACCCTGAGCATTTCATTATCTTAATTAAGCAATAACAGTACAGCCTATGTAGAATGATGGTACTTTCCTGAGCTTTTCTTTCCCAAGATTTTTCCTAGACTTCTCTTTTTCTATGAGGAAGAAATCTATACGGTAGATTGTATAGCTGGTTTTGAATTTAAACATACACATGAGAAAATGACTACTAGAAAGTAATAAAAATGAAAAGATTTTCTTAAATAGACTGTTCTGTTGGTTTGTTGGGGCTTTTTCCTAAATGTTTTGAGCAGCTTCAAAATACTTCACACATCAAAATCTTGTGGTTCCATGGGGCAGATTTATAAAGCACATCACGTTTCTGCTTTCGTTTTGTACCTAAAGGGGTACAAGACAGTTTTGCTTTTAAATTAAAAAGCAGAATAAAATGTAATTAGACTGTGCTGGTTGTGTTGCAGAGCAACCTGTGACCCATCCCAGGCCAGAACTGCAAAACTGTAGATGCCTACAGAAGCACCAGTTTGGTGAGGGAGCCAGTCTGAGTCCAAGCCAGGTGTATATCCTGTGCCAGCGTTGGAAAGGCATTTGGCACATGGGAATTTGTTTTCCCAGGTGAAAGCCAACAGAACTCACGTGTCTGATACTATGCTGAGAGCCAGCTGTCAGGAGAACAGAGTGATGTATTCACAGGTGCATGGTATCATGGTAGTACCTCACACTGTCCTGAACTGTCATTGTCCAGTCCTGTTTCCACTGGTACTACCAGAAAAAACTCCACCAACTATTGAGGTATTGGTGCGGAGAGTGTAGGAGATGTTGACCTCACAGATCATTCTAGTGTAATAGAGAAGGTCCTGTATGAGCCTGATTTCCTTGCACGTTTAGATTACTCCTAGAATATCTGTATCATGATGCATATCTCCTTTTTCCAGGGCTGCCAAGTTGCACAGTTTGTAACGGAGGTCTGTTCAAAAAGTGCTTGTTTATTTATGGACCAGTCTTAAATTATGATTCTGTTTTTCATTTGGAAACATGGGCCTTTTTATACCTCTGACAGGAAAAGAATGCTGCTCAGGAACCTGTACATCTTTTCCGTTTCTCCTTTGCCTTTGTTTTCAGGAACATTATAGTCAGCCTATGGAAACAGGGATCTAATCTGAGCCATATTTCTGAAGTGCATTGTTTTTCTCTGAAGCATACGTAGGTATGTGTGTTGGGAAGCCTTTAGAAGTGTAGCTTTAATCACTACTGGTTGCACGTGGCAACTTCTCAACACTCAGTTCTTCTAACAGGACTTCTAGACTTTGTCCAAAGAGCCTGACTGCGCTTGTAAAATCAGTGGAAATCCTGTCACCAAATTCATGAGGACAGTAGTGGGAGACAGCAGGAGCCTGTTGCCAGCACCAGAAGTTTCTGCTTTCTCAAGCCTGGGGGGCTCTCGTTTGCAACCAGACAATTTCAAGATGCCCACTGAAAATGCAGGAATGGACAACTCAACTTTTATGTGTGGATTTGATAAGACATTGGGTTTTGGGGGGGAGGAACCCCCTCTCCAATGTTGTTTTTTCTCAGCTAGATTCACAAATCTGACTACGACGTTGCTTCTCCTATTCTAGCAATTCCCGTTTCATCCTAATTCTCAGCACTGCAGGCGTTCACGTGAAATGCAGTACACTAGTTCCAGGTCATTTTCTGCCAGGAAGACTTCAACTATCATTTTGTTCTCCCAAGGATGAACTACAAGTAAGAGGATATTCTGGGCATGTCTGTTGGCAACATTCACCTTTATTTTAAGGAAATGTTTTCATCCTTTTTGGAGCAGAAGCCCAAGTGTCATACATCGTCCCAGGTAGTTCTCCAGGCCAGCAGGCTTGAGAGTCATTTTTCTTTGTGGTTGAGAGTTAATCAAATATTCGAGTATTACTCAAATAATAAACATGAAAGCAAAAACTTCAGGATTAAGGAAATCAATTCCAGAAAACCCCATGGCCTGCTAGCTAGCACACAGTTGTAGGAGGCAAACCTGACAGGAACCATCCTGCTTCACATCTCTGCTCCACACCAAAGACCAGGGAGGATCTTGGGTCTCCAGCTTTCCCACGGGACTTTGAATGCCATGACTTCAAATTCCCACTGATGAAAAAGCACATTAAACCCTGCTCACAGCAACAACAGACAGCAAGGTCAAGGTAAGAGGGCTGGTACTGCTGGAACAGTCACAGCACTTTTGTGAATCTAGTGCTGCTTTGAGCATAAGGCCTCAGACTATTTAGATGTTTTGCATTATTTTGTTCAAAGTATTTTATGTATCTGGAGGGTTTCACTTAGCTGATGATGAATTATCATCAAAATGATCTCACAGAGTAAGCAAAGGAAGGGGCTGATATCATCTGAACGCTCTTTCACAGTATTTTTTAAGTTAACAGTCAAATGAGTGCTTCTGTGTCCTTTCCCTCATACATGCAGAACACTCCCAGAAACTCAAAAGACAGGACCTGTTATTCTCTTCAAACAAAAAAATTTGCAGGGGGATACACGCTGCACCAAGTTCTCTCTTTCTGCAGAGAACAGTAAAGACAGCACACTTGCACAGAACCAATCTGTGTCCATTGCTGATACGGTATTTGTACTGTGGCTATTTAATGTTTCACTTCATGTAGGTAGAATTCTTTCCAAATGTTGCCTAAATATAACAGTATTTGACATGGTATATGAGAAATGGCTGTTCTTTCAGCCAAACCCAGCAGTTGTGTGTTTGTGTGTGTGTGGCGTAATTCCCCTGAGCTTCACTTCACATCAGATGGAGAATTTGAGGTGTGTCCATGAACTGCAAAACCACTCTGGTTGGATCCACCCATTAAATGAGAATGGCAAAACTCCCACCAACCTCAACCCCAACCTTTGTTAGCACTATCAAACGCTGACAGTTAACAGCTCTGAAACGGGCGTGTTGGGCATGGCTGAGCCCTGACAGCAAGAGGGAAGAGCTTAAAAGATGTTTAAGATCACAAAGTGGTTTTGGTCTCTTTGGTAGAACTACTGAGCTAAGCACAACTGTTGCAGAGTGGCTGTTTCTGATCTTTCTGCCTTCCTATTGTTTTTTGTTAGGAAAACAGTGTTTTGGGAAAGCCCAAGATAAGGATAATTTTTCTTTTTTCCACTGGGACTCAATCTATTTATAGGACACAAGGCCAGAAGAGGCTGTTATGACCATCTCACTTGACCTCTCGGGTAACAGAAGCTGTAGGATTTCCCTTCCTTAGTTTGTGTTTGAAGTAGAACTGTTTTAGGAACAACAAGGGAGTGCAACTTGTGGGAAATCCCACAGCAGCTCTTCTTGGCAAATTTTTCCAGTGACTATTACCTGTTGTAAAACTGTTTTCTGTGTAGGTAATCTCTTCTGGGTTTTTTTCAGCTTCAGCTGCTAGCCACTGGACCTGTGTTTATTAAGTCCTCCCTTACAGGCACGTTCCCTTCATGCCAGGTGTCCTGGACCGTAACTGTTCCTTAAACAGATAAACCATCTAGAGTCCTTCTGCCCACCATGTTGTCCTGTTTTCTGCTCTTCCTGAGGTCTTCCATAGTTACCTAATAACCACCTTAAACTGTGAACAGCGGCAGTGGACCAAGAAAAACTATTCTAAGAGTACTGATTACAGAGGTAATTTGTCTCCCTGGTTCTCCCAGCCACTGCATATAGACTGCCTGCCTACACTATCAAACATCGGCGTGGACCTGTGTTTGTGCTCAGTTTGCTCCCCATCCACACAGCTCCCATGCAAAGGTGACTTAGATGTCAAACACCTGCTGGACTCTTGTTCCCATGGGTATCTTAAGAAAGAGGGAAAGTGGGGTTGGAGGGTGGTCTCCCTTAACACTGCACTGGGCAAAGTGCACGGGAGCTGGGTGGGCATCCCACGCTTGGCTGTTCCGAAGCACAGAGTGAAAACTACAGGCACGAACCACAGTGGTTATTAACCAACAGCGCAAATGGAAAGGCTCAAGGCTTCATCTGATGATTAAGCCTGCCCAAGGGCTTACAGGTGCTTTCCTGCAGATTTGCTTCTTCCAGGGCTGTCCTTCGTGCTGTGGTTGTGAGATGATTTCTCAGTGACAGATGAATTTCACTTGATCATCTCTTCATTTTGATATGAATTCTAACTACTCCCTCCCCGATTTTCCTACAGGTTTTGTGTTTCCTGATAGCAATTTGATCAAGATCACATTTCTTGTGCTTGGTCGTAATACTTTCAGGTGGGATAGTGGCAAAAGACTTGTAAAAGTAAAGTGACATCTTCCTCTGCTGTGGCAGCAGCATGAACCAACTGATGTGACAGCAGGAGCTCAAGATTAGCTAACAGCTAACTCAGTGCACTCCCCGGATCTTTGTAAAGTAATGAGTACCCAGGAGGGAGCTGCACATCCTATAAAGCATGCCCTGCAGTCTTTGTTGCTAGATATGTAATTTTGGGGGAACTATATTAAAATACATATTGTTTGCTAAAGCCCAGCTTACTCAGAGATGCAGTTTACTCAGTGGTAGGGGCCTGCCTTCAGGGTTTACCATTCTCCCAATTTGTGTATTACCTGAAAACTTGAGCAGTGATGGTGTTACATCCTCTTTTAGGTCTCTAGGAAAAGTTTTAAACTGCTAAAGCCTAATCCATGCTTAAATCTTTAGGTAAATACATCCTGCATGAAGATGACACATTAGAATGACATTTTGAGACCAATTAGTCAACATTAATCCTTTTCATGCACGCTGTGCTCACTTTGCAGAAGTGTCCTTGGTGGAAATGTCAGGGGTTATTAAGCCAAACATTCTATGGGAACATAAAGCGTTACCACGTTACAACATCGCTACCTTTACCTAAAACACCTCTGTCAAACGGCACCGTGATGGTGCTCTCCCTTTTTGTTATCAGCTTTTCCATCCCTGGGTATGGAACAAGGGCAAGGCTGACAGGTCTCTAGCAGCCTGAGCTGCTCTCACTTTACAAACCAACAAAACCACTGATACCCCACACCTCAGTATTCATCCAGTGGTCTAGAACCTCCACAGCATCTCCAGACTGACTGACTGGAAAAAACAAGGTTACAAGTTGTTGGATCCAAGTTTATCCAGAGCTGCTGATCTTAAGTTAACTGGAGCTGCTCTTGCTTTACATTCTCAGACTTGCTTTAGAACTGAAAGTATTTTGTTGCCACCCTGGAATATGGCTCTGTTTTCCACCCCAAAACAGAGCAGAAATACTTGCTGAACATCTGTGTTTCTTTTGCCTTCCAATTCACAAGTCAAATTTTTCACATAGCAGCAGATCAGTAGAATAGCTACTATTGTTTTGTTTCAAACAGATATTAAAATCAGAAAAATGACACTCAACATCTCTGGCTGCAGATCTCAACTTCTTTGCCACCTTTATGCTTACCTTTTTTCTACTTATTAATTTAATTATGCTTTACCTTTCTTCTACTTATTAATTTAAATGCTTTCTGTAGCTAAATTATCAGTATTCTTGTCACTTCTCCACACAAGACTGGAGGTTTTTTTCAGCCAGTGCAGCTTTTCTTTTTATTTTTTTGATAGCTTGAGAATTTTTTTTTTAACAATGCAGAGGTATCATTTCCAAAAGGAGATATTTCAGTTTTCCTCCCATTTCCAGCTTTCTGAAGCTTCCCCCTACACCACCAAATATTTATATTACTGGTTCTGCCCTTACCTTGTTCATCCATAACAGATGACTAGCTTGTATCCCAGCCAGCACTACTTTGGGGGGTTTCACAATTAATTCTTTGCCAGTGCGGATGAGGGCAAATAGAGATTTCTCTTGCTTGCAAGCTCCTCTTCCTGACTCAGGATATTACTACCCCTCCCATTAGGAAGCTTGAGGTCATTTTAGTTTCAGCAACAGGAGGCTTTTAGCATATTTTGCACAGGCAGGAATCACACACAGTGTCGCAGCTCTCCTCCCCTACGCAGAGCAGAGAGGGAATTTGATAGCCAGCCATTCTGCTTTCACACCTGGTGGTCTGTAGTCAATATGTGCTACTACATGATCTTGGGTTTGTGCCAACAGGAAGGGAAAAAAAAAAAGACATTTTCTTCCCAACCCAACTGTGCTGGCAGGAGAGAGAGACACAAACCGACCCACTACCTTACGCCCACTGAAAACCACTAACACAGCATTGTGGCTGGGGTTTGTTTCGGGTAAAATCAAGCAAATTGCTTTCAGCTCCTAGCTGGAGTCAGCATAGCTCCTCTGACCAGTACAAGCAGGCAGCAGCTGCCTGCAGCCCACCACTACACTTGAAAGTGTTTTCTACACAGCTGGCAACAGCTGGGAAACAGGTGATCCCAGTTTTACAGGCTGGGATGCTGTTCCCTGACTGACCTTCTTGTTACGGCTGCCTTTAACGTTTCGGCAAGGCAGGCCACCTCAGCAGAGCGGCTGGCTGGGGTCTGTGCTCAGGTGAGATATGGCTGGCTGGCTGGGGTCTGTGCTCAGGTGAGATATGGCTGGCTGGCTGGGGTCTGAGCTCAGGTGAGATCTGGCTAGCTGGCTGGGGTCAGAGCTCAGATGGGGTCTGTCCAGCTGGCTGGGGTCTGAGCTCAGGTGAGATCTGGCTAGCTGGCTGGGGTCAGAGCTCAGATGGGGTCTGTCCAGCTGGCTGGGGTCCGTGCTCAGGTGGGATCCCTCCAGCTAGCTGGGGTCTGAGCTCAGGTAGGATCCACCCGCATGCTCCCCGCTTGTTTATCACACCGGCGGCTGGCACTACAGATCAGCAATTAAAGGTCACTCTCTCTTTGTATCCTTCCATGTCTGAATTCATTTTGGTCTCAACATTATGGTGGTGGGCTAAATGAGTGTTCAGCTGCTCCCTCTTTCTCCTGTCCCTTCTGTTATTAGTTTCTCACTCTCCAGGGAGTGCAAGGAACCTGGCATTTCATCCTCCACTAGCCAGATGCCTCAGAGACCTGCTCTGCTGAGGTATTTTAATGAAAAATATGTTCCTGATGAAATTTTGGCAGCACATTAACAAAGGCAGATCTTAGTCCTTTGCATCCCAGCAGGTGTGTTATGTGCAAACATAATCCAGTGTGCTTCAAAGGGTTTAATAATGTAGCCTGTGTATTTATCCCATGCTCATCCTCCTGTTATCTGGGGCCTTTACAATTTCTATCATGTAATCACAGGGGCTGACTTCTGTTTTTTTAATCATTACTTTTTGGACTGTGTCCCCTTTTGGATATGTTGGCACAAAGGCAAGATGGGTGTAAAAGAAGGCACAGAGGGACCTGAGCTGTAGTCATGGCTTTGTTGCTGGCTTACCAATTCGAGCGTCATCTCGGTGAATCAGTTTACTCTGGCAGAAAAATGAAGACAAAGCCTTTTTCATCAGGAACGGGAAGCAAAAAGACCAAAGATAACTCATAAATTACTCTAAGGCTGTTGGATCAAAGGCACTATAAAAAGTGCAAAATACTGCACTATGAGTAAAACATCTTTCCACATGTTCCAGACTCTTCCCTGCTGTGTGGATTTCTTTACTTTCTCCCCTGTATTAGAATGAAGGAATGACTTCTTTTTCTTAGCAATTAAATTTTTAAGAAGCTGTGGTCATAGAGGAAAAAAAAGCCTGGCAATGCACTCACTGGTACAAAGAGTTTTCAGGTGACCAATGGAGGCAGCAACTGCAACTGGAGTTCCAGTCCCAGGACTTCAGCAGGCGTTTCAAAGCAGGGAGCCATTCTCACACTTCATCGCCTCTGAACTTCCCCATCATCTGTAATCTTCTTACAGCACTATTTTCTTACCACATGTGATTTACTACCTGTTTCATTCAAACCCAGTGCCTCCACTTGTGTCAGCTGGTACCTTATGTGCTCAATGTGGAAGGAGCTTCTGGCATGACCATGTACCTGTGCACCATAGCACCTTTACAGCAGCACTGCCTGGAGCAGAATTCTTGCTGCCAGACAAGTCACATGGACCAAGGCTGGGCACGGGAAGCTCCTTGGTGTTCAGAGGAAGGGTTGAGCTACAGTACCGTGAGGCATGGAACAGATCACATGGCTGCAGCTGTCTCATGGCAAAACACAGTGACCTTCACTTATTAGATTGGACACACAAACACACACACACACACACACACACGTGTGTGTATCCCCTTCTCCAAAAGGTCAAACAAAATCCTATGGATGCCAAAAAGACAGAGGAGTCAAAAAAAACTGTACACGTCTCTATTAAAACAAAACAGGAGTGTATTATGAATTTCGATTGTCCAACTCAAGACACTTAAATACAGCCTGGAAAATCTGTAGTATAAATACTTACTTCACTCTTGGCAGTCCAGAATACTGTCCGAGCTCCCCAGCAAGTGTTTATCCTGCTCTCCGGAAGGTTTGTGACAGTACTGCAGATGGCAGTGTGCCTGCGAAGCGCTACCCACCTCACACCCCAGCCAGCATATGGAAAAGGGTTCTAGCACAGGCTGATCAGAGCTGAGCGAAAGCAGGATGGCTGGTGGCAACGGCGGGTCCCAGGTCGAGTGGAAACCCTCATCAGCTGCTGGAGCTCAGTGTCCTGCGATCATATAGATGATGCAAATTAGCTAGGAGCAACATTTTAGATCGGTTTTAATTTTGGACACGAGAAGTTGGTGATTACTTCCTCTTGGGCCTTTATGTTGTGCCCACGCTTGCTGTAACTGACTTAGGGAAAGCAGGAAGATTCCCTACGCGTAATGCCAGACGATTCAAATGCCCCTTCAAATCCTGTCGTAGCTTTGTGGGCGTGTGGGTATCCATCGGTATGTATTTAAATCACAGACTCCACAACAGGGAAATAAACTTAATCGTGGGTTGAGGTAAATGGGTGAGTCTGCTGCACAGAAACAGATGGAAACTTTTCTTTTAAAGAAACCTCTCTGCCAGAGTATAGCTCAGCAGTCCTTGAATATTATCCATCAACACCAGGCATGACAAATACACATGCATACACAAACTTTGGCTGCAGATGGGCACATTAAGGACTCCAGACTGCTCTTCCCCACTGAAGAGACTATTTGATGCCCTTTCTTCACTGCTGCAAGTTGACTAGAAAATGGCCCCTGCTCTGGCCGCTCTCTTCCCCATACAGTGACAAACACCGACAGTCAGCTCTAATGGATGGATGCCTTCACCAACGCCCAGCAAAAGGGGCCTGCTCTTGTGGCGAGGGCTGGCTGCGAACCAAGAAGGAAGCTCGAGGAGAGATGCAAGAGGTGGGGACAGCCATGCATCTGTGCAGAAATGGTGGCCTGGGCAGTTCTGAAAGCCTGGCCTGTGTCCGAGGGTCTCCTCAACCTCACACCGCCACTCCCCAGCTTCTTCACGACGGAAGACCATGACCACTCACCCTGGGGCCATACAAACCGCACCGCAGCAGGAGCCCGCCGGGATCCGGCAGGGCCCTCACCGGGGCTGGCCGCCGGCGACTGAGCCCGGGGCGCATAGGACGAACGATGCCGGAGCGTCTCTCCCTCCCTCTGCGGGCTGCTGTGACCGCGTCCCACCCGGAGGCCCCTCTCCCACAGGGGCAGCCACACCCCGGCGGCGGGCGGCGGGGCGTGTGAGGGCGGTGTTGCCCCGGCGGGGCAAGGCTGGGCTGGGCTGGGCAGGGCGGGCAGGGCAGAGCCTCGCCTCGCCGCGCCTCGCCGCCAGGGGCGCGGGCTCCCCTCGCACGGCGCCCGCC